>CM053272.1:29040801-29061219 GCA_028583415.1 Protea cynaroides
AGTGTTGTCATTGTTGGCAACCCAAGCAGAGAAAGTGATTTGGAGGAGAGAGTATCAGGGACTCTCCGTCGGTCAAGCGACCAAAGAGAATGAAGCTTAATTGATGAAAAAGTCAATCTGAAGTGGAGAGAAAGAAGGGAGAGAAAGAAGAGAGAGAAAATGGAAGAGAGAGAAAGAGGAGAGAGAATGGGTGGGGACCAGGTGGGTCCCACCTTGGGTGGCCAGGCCAGCAGGCGTGGGCCCCGCGGCACCAAGGCCAGCAGGCCTTGCCAGCATGCCGGGCCATGCCACAAGCAAGCCAGAAGCAAGACGCATAGCGGGGGCCACGCGCAGTGAGGCCACGCGCAGAGAGCCCGCGCTAAGGCCATGCCGCTGCGCAAGGCTTGCTCGGCAAGACCGCCGCAGCGAGCCCGCACGCACGCAGCAAGTCAGCGCCGCGCTCATGCAAAAGCCGGGGCGCGCGACGCAGCAAGCCAGCGCCGCTGCGTGCATGCGCCGGCGCAGGCATGCACGCAACCTGTTCGACCAAATGCCGCAATGAAGAAGAAATCTCGGACCCTACTGGAATCGGCTTCTCTGTAGGTGATACTCACCGGTTACAGAGGCCATTTCTGAAATTGTTAAGGGCATTTTGGTCCTTTCAAAAAGGAGAAAATTCGATATTGATGGCTCGGATCAAGCCACGGGAGCAAGATTCGAATCGGGCGATCCTCAAAAGGCGGGCTATGGTGTAGCGCAGAAATCGCGCTCAGATTCCATCGCGACGCTTTCCATTGGCTGGAGGCAACTTAATGTTGTGACTCGCGTCGCATGGAGCCGAGCCCAAGATACAGTGTAGCGCGCACATGATACGGCGGCGCTGAAGATTACAATCCGAAGGTCTGTATTGATGCCGAATTTTGTTGACGGGATCTGATCGATCTGACGATCCAGAAGAGATCCCGACGATCCAGAAGAGATCCCGCCTTTAAGAGACCGATCCAGCGGTCTAAAATTTCAGATGCTCTCTCCGCCAATCAGAAAACGACAACGACGTACGTTGCGTCAGATGCGGCGCCGCTATGGTGCGTCGCGGGCGCACCGAATCAAGGCCGGAGATTCCATTTGGAATAATCTCACGTCGAACTTCTTTTGGCCATATCTTGGCCGTCCGAGCTCCGATTGAGGCGATTCAAAAACTCACGGCTTTCTCTCTCCGAGCAGAATCTGTTGAAACGAAAAAATCAAGGTTTTGAAAGAAAGAGCTGCGGGTTTTGGGGGAAATGGTGTTTTGGAGCTTTCTTTGAAGAACAAACCACTCTTCACCTTCTTCCTTCTGATACACATGGGTATTTGAGCAGTTTGGAGTGAAGTGTGAGTATGAGTGACAGTTTGATGTGATTTATGGTGTGCAAGATGCGTTAGAAGAAGGCCGAAGGTCCATTCCATTGACGAAGCGTATCTATCACTCTTGGAGAGCTTGGAACATCCATTTGGTGAGAACTAATCTTCACCGTGATCACGCCGGAAGGTAATCACGCACACAAATCCCTACTTATTGTATCAGAGATAGATGGGAAGGGTTTGTAATGATTTATGATATCCATTTTGTATAACCTGTCAAGTGGGTGCTTGACTGGAGTTGGGGTAGGTGCCTCGAGCACAGTTGTAGCTGTGAATGCGATTGATGTTGTAGCATCAGGGTTGTAGGTGCAACCGTAGCATTTCTGTTGTGTATCGGGTATATACGAAACCCTGGTTAGGGTATTACCCCGTGGAGTAGCCATCACAATGTGTGATTGGTGAACCACGCTATATTGTGTGTCCCATGCGTGTGATTGTGATTGTGGAATAGAAGTCCGTGTCTTTGCAGTGCGGTGTACACACTTGGCGGACCAAGCCCCGGTATGGATACCGTGGGTGGGGTGGTTGGTGTGTGCACGAAATGTGTTTAATAGATTGTCCGTGAGAAGGTCTCAAGAAATCGGTTCAAGCAAGATAGCACGGTTTGATCAACAACTCTCGGCAGCGGTGTTCATAGCATCGGGGCTAATTGTTTAGTGAAAAAGTTTTTAGTGGCCACCGATTCACCCCCCCCTCTCAGTGTCAACCTGGGACTAACATCTTGTTATATGTTGATGATATGCTTATCGTTGGTTAAGATACTAACTTGATTAACAGGTTGAAAGAGGAACTGAGCAAGGTCTATGACATGAAGTTCACACCCTAATTCTGGTCTCACTAGAATGGTGTGATGAACAACCAATAAATCAATGGTTCAACCAGGATCTCGTATAGGCTGTGCCCATTCGATTAAACCAGATATATCCCACAAGCAAAATCAGAGTAAATAAACGATAGCGGAAGTCTTTAATATTAATGAACTGAGAATTTGACAGTGATAACATAATTAAATATCCAATTATCTCCAATGTACCTCAAAACATAAAGTAAAGTAAAATAATCAATTATATGTTCCAATAGTTAAACAACTAAGCTAATAAAAGATACATGAGTTGCACTCGCACGACGAATAATGCGCATCTTCTTTAGCTTCTATGTCCATTGCAGCAACGTGTCCATACGTCGACGCATTCATATATTCTTCAACAGTAGGACCTGCATCAAGAACTAAAAATATTCGACGTCGAAAGGGTGAGCACACATCACGGCTCAGTGAGCAATCAAAACAATGCAACAAACATACGCACATTCAATTCATATCTTTGGTTTGGTTTTTAAGTTTACAATATGCTATAGAAAGGTTTAGTGGCTGATGCACCTCTATACACGAGTGTGTGAATCCGTTCAATGGATCAAACACCATTATCGTCCCACATGCACCCACCATGGAATGGAGATAGAGCTAAAGTGTCCGCATCAAACACTGCCAACACTTCTCATGATGCCCTACCCATACCAACACGTAAGCCCCTATTGACGAGGGCTTGCAAACTGGGCTCGCAACTAACCAATCATAATGCCATACAGTGTATCCAAGACCTCACCCCAGCATCGCTCAATATGTCTATAGAGATAGAACTAAGGCCCCCCGACAGAGTCAGAGACCACACGATTTGAAACCACCTCCCCTGATGCACTACGACGTAATAGTTCTGCTAAGGTAATGACGATACGACGATATTAGTGGACAAGACTTGAGTAGAGATAAAGCTAGAGTCTCGTAACGAGGTCGAAGACCACCATGCCACGTCCTTCCCCTGATGCTCCATTCGCATCCAGCACACCAACCACACACATACATTCACATGCATATTCCTAGCATCATCATCATCATCATGTTATAAATAAACGGAATTAAATATGCATAAACAGTAATAGCAGGAATATTGGATGACATGTAAGATGCACATTACAAGCATACAAGCATAAAATCAATCATGGCATTGGACTTAATAAAAATAAAACAGTTTGTTATTATCCAATTAGTTTAGGTCTTATTCCCTCACCTTTGATCGATGGTTGTTCCTCTTCCAAGCTTTGTAAATCACTTTTGGACCACTTGAAAACCTAATAAATTTATGGATTCTAAGTTAGAATTCATATTCATTAATTAAAATATTTAAATGTCCCATCTAGAATCAATCAGACCTTCAGAAACTGAGTGGTTGTAGCTGTGTTTGCATCTGTGGTCTCAGTTTCTGCGACCATAGGGTGTATGGTAGATACGTGTGGTTGCATATCATGCGACCATACACATGCGACCACACCCTTCCTAAAAACTTTTCGAGGGCATGTGGTCGACACATGTACCTCGTGTGGTCGGCCATAGCTGTGACCACACTAGTGTTTGGTCGACTTTCATTCTCAGTCTAATCTCTTTATGATTTGATTCCTTAACTATCATTGGGGTCCTTCCTATGATTGATCTATGATCTTAATTTAATATTTTTCACAATGATTTACTCCAATCTACTCTTCATGGATTTCCTTTGAGTTTTCGTCTATGGTCTCATGGTTGAGATCCTACTTTGAATCAATACTTCCTCCATGATCTATTTTAGGCATTCAACTAATGTAGGAGATGTTTTCATTCCTTAAACTTGCTGAAGAATCAGAGCTCTCTCTGAAATTCCTCCTCTTAGTCTTCCTCTTCAATTCTCCTTCTCTTCTTCCTTATCTCTTTCTCTCTCTTTCAGTTTGAGTTCTAAAAGAATGAAAGAGGCTAAGGGACGTCCTATATATAAAAGAAAATCCTCCATATAGAGTCCTACTTTGATTAGGAAAGAACCCCCTTCAGATTAGGAAGGTTTCTTAATTATGAAGTCAGTTTGACATCGTGTGGTCGCACATGGGGTCACAGGATCCGTCGATCACACGTCCCAAATCTATGACCACACGTCCCAGACTCTTGTGGTCTCACTATTTTGAGGTGTGGTCAACTACACCTGTTTAGGTATGCGACTACATGTCTCAATTAGATGATTTATGGTTCGAATTACAATCCTAGCCTTGTGGTTTCTTCACGTACTTAATCCGCTTGGTCCGATCATGATAGGAAGACCTGATACAAGGTGGTAAGACCGAGTTAGTACGATACAAGTCTTACATGAAGGATTTTGGACATGTAAATGGATTTTGGATATGACAATCAAGCATGATAGGAAGAACAAGAAGTTGTGGCTATCACAAGAAAATATATATTGAAAATGTGCTTAAGAGGTTTAAGATGAAGAATGCTAAACCTATGAGTACACAATTAGCCAATCATTTCAAGTTGAGTGCCAAGTTATCTCCAACCAATGATGAAGAAAAGAAGGAAATGGAGAATATCCCCTATGCATCAGTAGTAAGGAGTTTAATGTATGCTATGGTATGCACTAGACCTGACATAGCATATGTCATTGGTGCTGTTAGCAGATACTTAGCAAATCCAAATAAGCCACATTGGGAAACTATAAAATGAATTTTAAGGTATCTAAGAAGCACATCCAAAATGTGCTTAAGCTTTGGAAATTCACAATCAATGGTTGAAGGCTATACAGATTCAGATATGGTAGGTGATTTAGACAAAGAAAGTTTACTTCAGGTTATTTGTTTACTTTTACAGGGGGAGCAATCTCTTAGCAATCAAAACTGCAAAAATGTGTTGCACTTTCAACTACAAAAGTAGAATATATTGTTGTCACAGAAGCTTGTAAGGAGATGCTATGGTTGAAGCGTTTTCTTATAGAGTTAGGTTTAGAGCAGAAAGAGTATATGGTTAGGTGTGACAGTCAAAACGTCATTAATTTGAGCAAGAATGCAACGTTCCACTCTAAGACCAAACACATTGAGGTGTGATACCATTGGATTCGAGATGTCATAGAGAATGTTTTGATGATGATCAACAAAATTCATACTAATAAAATCCATCAGACATGATGACGAAGACAGTGCCAAAGGAGAAGCATGAGCTGTGCATAACTTTGACTGGTATGGACAGCACATGAGTTTTTCAGTATGGGGGAGCCCTCCTCATGGGTCTGAAGGGAAAATTTGTTGGGATTGATCCATATTAGGTCTAGTCCCATGGGAGTGTTTGGAGTTGATCCCATATGAAAGTTATGAGCTCATATGGAAATGAATTTTCTTTATGAAAAATTGGGTTTGAAATTTGAAAATCAAAATTTAAATTTCCTTTTAAGTGAGTTGGTGGAAAAATAGAAAGACTCACTTTGGAAATAACCTATAAGAGTTATTTTTTTGAAGGAAAGAAATGAGATTTTATAGAATTGGTTAAAGAATGTGAGATTTCTTTAGAGGAGCCATTGACATTGTTTTGAAGCTCTTTTTTGAGATTCCTCTTGGAGAAGAAGAAGTACAAATTTTCATCAAAGGTTCTATCTCAAGTTTTTTGCTCTCTCTCTCTCTCTTACGCACTTATTTTGCCGATGGATCGGAAAAGCAACATGTGTTTTTCAATGATTTTCTTCAATTGAAGATTGTTTGGGGTTTCTAAAGGTGAGAAAGTACCATTAATGGTGGTTAAGAGGTAACCTTGTATTCCTCGAAGTTATTTGTTTGTGTTACATTCTCTTGTGATCCTCAAGCTTGGGTATAATGCTTGAGAAGACTAAATCTTGTAATCTCATTATCATTATAGTGTAAGTTTTTTACTTGACTAGGTCCCATGGTGTTTTTCCTCTTCACATTAAAGGGTTTTCTTTCCACATAAAAAATAATAGTGTTGTGGTTGTGCTTTGTGGATTATTTATTTGTTCCTTTCATTTTATTTATTGACTTAATATATTTGATTCACATATAGACTGAAAGTATTTGATTCCTAACAATGAGTCCCTATATATATATATATATATATATATATATATACTGAGAAATTAGGGTTTGTTTATCTAGACTCTCCAGAGTGGTGGAGATGGGACCCATGGAGGTTAGCAAGCAGTAGGTGCTAAAGAAAGAAGACCCCAAGATAAACAAATATCTCAAGAGAACCCTCCAAAAAAAAAAAAAAAAAAAAAAATCAAAAAAGTGAGACATTACAAAAACTTTATACTTCTTGGAGACAACTCGAAAGGCCTTTGAAAATGGGTGTTCACATATAGAAGACCATAACATTATTATATAACTTATATAGTTTCCATTTTTTTTTTTTTTGGGTAATAAAGATACTTATTTATTCAAACATGTATTACAAAGGAAGAGTTAATTGTTTATATCCAGAGATCAGAATTAAAACAGACCGTAGTACGTGATAATGACGAGACCCTCCTAGCAAGGGACTCAGCAATATTTTTTTCCCTAGAAATATCACTGAAGTTAAACTTCAAAATAGAATTGTAAGTGAGGAACCTCTGGAAACTTAGAGAGACCGATTGACATTGCATAACACCAAACACAAGTCTTTCTAGTACAACTTTTCCCAGCCTGCTAACTGTATTTATACAATTTTTAAAACAATAGATGAAGAGCTGCACAATTTTTAAAACAATAGACTAAGATTTTTCCTCTAACCCAGTCCATGAATAAAATAATAAACTGAGGCATAAAATAATGGGCCCAATGGACAAGCCCATATATCTAGTTACCTTAAAATTAAAAACCAAGGCCCAATCTACATAATCATTTGTGGTTTCATGACATTCAAAATCAGAGAAGTGTTGAGGCTTTTAGGAATTTTATCTCTTTTAAGGGTGTCAAAAATAAAACTGAACAGTGTATTGAAATCGAACCGAACTATTTAAATAGAAACTATGAAACCAGTTATTAAATGTTTCGGTTCTAATTTCATAAATGAAACTGTTTAGTTAAACGATTCAATTCTGGTTTCAAGAATGAAATTGTTAAAACCAACTAAACCTTTACTTTAATCCCTTAGTGCTAAATGTCTAAATCTGTAGAAATATATTATATTTTAATGCTCTCCACATGACATACTTGTAAATCGTAAGTATACTTTTATATGTGCTTAAAATTATTTTAATGATTTCTTTGGCTTTCCCTCTACTTTGTTCCTAACTCTCTTCCTCTCCCTCCCAGCGAAAAAATCGTTTAAAAATCGAAAAATCGAAATCGATTAATAATTTGTTTTGGTAAGCATTTTGAAACTGTTTAATAAATGGTTCGATTTGGTTTTATTCATTACACATGAACCGAAACCGAACAACACTGTTAAACCAAAACCGCACCAATTAACACCCTTAATCTATTTACCATTCACCAGTGGGTTGATGGATTCTCTATCTTATGAACCAGTTTGTAGAATCGAGTTCTCCCAAAATTCATATCAATCCTCATATTTAACAGTTTGGTTCTGAAAATTTTGGAAACAGAATCGAATAACTATGATTTCTTTAAAATCAGTTCTGAATGCTCTTTGATATTTCTATTTTGTCCCTTTTTTTTTTCCTAATGACGGGTATCCAAACCTTTGGCCTGACTAATCCACTGACCCATACTGTCCCCACAATCGCATGGACCGTATCATTCCATTTGCACCCATAGCGAGAAAGAAATACCAATAGACACCCCCGTGTGAGTGCCCCAAAGTAGTAAGAGGAGTTGAACTCAATACATTTCGCTTCGTGAGGCGTAGACTCCTTATCAACTGAGCTATCCCTTTTGGGGTTAAATAAAAATTAAAATTAAAAAAAAAAATTTAAATAAAAAGTAACTGTCTTGAACTGTCTATTTTTTAGTTATATAACAAAAAATAAAATAAAAATAAAAATTTTATGAAACATTTATCATTTAACAATATCCAACAATTCTAGCTCAGTTGGCAAAAGACCAATATCTCAAAATGAAGAGATCATGAATTAAACACTCTTTGGGACTCTATCTATCCTTTAAAAAAAAAAAAAAAAAAAAAAAAATTCCAACAATTCTTTTGAATAAAAAGTTTGTAAAAATCTTTGTTTCAATTCGGACATATTCTAATCCTATTTGAAACAAAATTGCTGGCAGCCTAATGAATATTGATGACATATTCAATTGGGCCTATGACTTCGACAGTGGACCCTCCTTAACTTGGAATGGTTGGACTCATCTGTTGGATCTTCTGCCAATATATTCGAAAGGAACAGATCTTCTGCCAATATATTCGAAAGGTAAGCCACTCGAGCTCTATAGTTATAGTTGGAGTGTCAAAATTGGACCCGAATCAAAAATTGAAATCAAATCAATTGGATAAAATCTAAATAGAATCTTATTGGGCTGAGTTTTCAGGCCTCAGTGAAAAATCAAAACTGGATGAGATCAATAGATAAACCTGAATCAAACCAGATCAATAGGACCGAAACTGAACATGAAGGATAACCAAACTTCAAAAGTTCAAAACTCAAACAACCCGCTCAACTGAAATGAAACATTTGCTGAAGATTTTGAAAGTTCAAAAAATCAAACAATCAGCTTAACTCAAGTGAAACGGTTGCTGAAGATTCGGCTCAAGCATTGGACTCTTGAAATCAAGGATTTTCAAATGCTTTCAAATCCCATACTTTGGCAGCAGTTTGAATAGAATTGAAACACCTACGGATCACCTGTACTTATCTCTAAAGATTAAAACCCAACTTTATAAACACAATTCCCTCATCGTATTAAAACGATAAGAGGAAACCAACACCAAAACTGAATAAGCCAACCGATAAGAATTCAATATTTTGCCAAGGTTTTATTCAATACATACATAGGAAACTAACACCAAAACTGAACGAGCCAACCAATAAGAATTCAATATTAAGCCAAGGTTTTATTCAATACAGACATAGGAAACTAACACCAAAACTGAACGAGTCCGATAATGGTCCAATAGAACCCATTAAGTCAATAAATTGAAACCAAACTAATAAAAGCCTATTAAGCCAGTATGATAAAAGCTCAAAACAGGACCGTTTTATTAAGCTGTAATTGGGTTTGGGTGTATAGTAAACCAAATTGACCCGTTGACACCCCTATATAAGACTACGATATTCCTTTTCTTATTCTATTGGAGAATGAAGAATTTGAGAGTGCTTATAATGGCAAACTCATCATTAGTAATTTAGTATCCATCCCTTCATGTATTGCATGCCAACCATTAGATGGGTTAATCATGCTTTAACACAGGCAGACGCAGAACAATCACCATTCGTTTATTCTACAAAGGCGGTACCCTAAACAGTGGATTAATCATGGATTACCTTTAAATAATTACTATTATTAGTAGGTTTATGAAGTGATCTGCTTCCACATTGGGTGGCTGGATGGATTTCCAGGGAGTAGCCTCTTGCTGGCTTCCGATTTGCATACTCACCACACTAGCCTTTTCTGGCATTTTTAATTATTTTATGGGAAAGTTACTCCAAACGGGCATCTTGGGATGGAATCTCCAAGCAAGCATCTGGATGTCAATCATGTGGATAAGTGATATGACAATTATGCCTTTTGGATATTCAGAAAATGGTACTGATTGGCTATATATATCAAGTTTAAGATCCTAATTCAATCAAATGCCGATTTACATATTGGAATGTGTTCCCATATTTTTTCATACATGCATATTGTTGTTCCGGAAGCTATTTGTAGTCTCAAATAGTCTTAGACTTGTATTGGACTACCTGAAAATTTTTGAGCTGAAACTTAATTTACATGTGAGTAAAGAATCTTAAAATCTACACGCCAGCTCCCATTTTAACCTAAATAAATAAATAAATAAGCAAATAAAAAATAACGGCCAAAAGATAAATTTTCGCAATTCTTTTGAGGCCTTTCGTTCTTAACCCCAAAATCTCTTTGAGTTTTTTTTTTTTTGTTGAACCCCAACTAAGCATAGAGATCCTCTAGCTGGTGAAGATAATGGTAGTACCATTTAGCTTTTGTGAATCCTCTTTAATTGTCTTGGGTGGTGATGATATATGGTGAGGGTGGATGACGTTCATGTTAATAGTGCCCCCACAATAAACGGTGGTTATGGTTTTCATTTGCTTTATTAATTAGATGTGAATTGTTTATGCATTTAAATTAGTGACAACTAAGTGTAATTATAGCTACAAGTTCTGGTAATTACATGCAATGATTGTGTGTTTAATGCACATCCATAGATAGGTCAAGCCTTTGAACCATAACTTGGACCAGATCTATGAAACCAAACTGAGCAAGCCACCTCCATTATGGTTGGACCAGATCTAATAATAGTTTTCTCCATAATCCCATCTTACCCGAGCTCGATCAAAGCTTATGGTAAGCACTTATGTCTTTTTGTCACTGCCTGAAGTCAAATCATTTTTGGTTTTTTTCCTTTAAAGGGGAATTTTATATAGTCAAGAAACTGCGAAGGTTATACAATCTACAACAAACCGTCATTTTCCCATTATTATTTTGACATCTTCAACTTGCAATTTTTTACCAGTCACTAGTGTTTGTATTGTTTTCCATTATACAAAGACAAAGATAGTCACGTGTTTTTTTGTGGGTTTAGTATCATATTGGTTGTGTTTGCGTGTGTCCATAGATATATGATATTTTATGATATCATATGTTGGTTAATTGATACAAATTTTGAGAGAATTTGTCCTGTTCAACTATTTACTGCTCTGACCATTGATATAAACTTGAGGATAACTTGTCCTTTAAAATCGATTTATAGTGAAGAAATTTAAGACCATATCAATTTATACCAAATCCTTTAAAGGAGCAATGTGAGATTAGTCCTTTCATAGGATAATATAGGATCATAACATTAGTCCTTCTAGTATTAACATGTACTGTCTTTGTCCTAGGTACCAAAAAAGCCAAAGGCTATGCATTGTGTGTGGGTTTAGTCCCACATTGGATGTGTGTGCACGTATATATGACATTCTGTGATACCATTGATTAATTAACTATTTTGGTATTGACATGTGTTGTCCATGTCTTAAAATAAAAAATAAAAACACACACACACACACACACACACAAAGGCTCTATGCTGTTCGTGGGTTTAATCCCACATTAGACGGGCATGTGTGTATAGATATATGACATTTCATGATACCATGAGTTCGTTAACCATATATATATATATCAAGCTTGGTTGTGGGTCACCCATACAACCTTGATATATAATTTGATATCCAATTCAAAAGTAGAAAGGCCAGGTATATGACCAACATCTGTGTTTGAAAATGAACCTGATAGTAGTGGTGTTAATTTCTGACCCGGCCCCAGTCAAATCGGCCGATTAAAAACCTCATCGAACTGGACCGTTTAATAAACATGTTAGGTTTGGATTCGGACCAATTAATAATCAGTAGTTCATGGTGTACTGGTGTAACCCTATGGTTGCCCGATTAAATCAACCAATTAAGGACGATCCGGCATAGACTGATTAGAGTCATTAGATATTTTATATTTATGGATTTCCATTTCTGATTTCTCCCTTCCATTTCTTCCTTTATTCATTTAGGTTTTTACTTTTTTTCACTTATTCCCCCCCTCCCTCCTCCCTCATCCCTCCTCCCTCCTCCCTCCTCCTCTAATCTTTATTTTCTGTTCAAAGTTCAAACAACACAAAGAAAATCGAATAACATAATCGAACATAAGACAAAATAAGATAATCGATTATGGACATTAATAGACCAATTAGACCGAGTAACATAAGACCGATTAGGACCGAGACCGATCGGACTAAATATAAACGAGTCAATGTCTTACAAATTAAGACCGATTAGTTAAACATGTTTATCACGGTGCAAGACTTTAAATTGATGGGGATCAGTTAGGCTTGATCGAGACCAACCAATTGACACCCCTACCTGATAGTAAGGGTGTCAATTTCTGATCCATACCGTGTCCCCCGAACCGGATTGATTGATTAAAACTCGGATCGACCTGCACCGTTTACTAAACTTGTCGGGCTTAGGCCGGATCGATTATTAATTGGTTGTTTATGGTGTAAGGGTGCAACCCGTTGGTCATTTGATCACATCGACCGATAATAGACTGAAAAACCGAAACCGACCGATTAAATAACCATTAAATTAAATCCTAAATGGCTAAATATCTTCCATTCTCCTTGCTATGTTCTTATAATTATGAACTTAAAATATGCTAATATGTTGTTAATGTAGAATAAATAATGATCAATTACAAAATAACATGGGCCAAGAGTTGTGTTTATTTCTATTGTGGACCGGTTGACAGGATTGCAATTAACATAAGACCGAATAACATAACTAATTAGAGGTCAGTTGGTTTGCATCACTGAAGCCCATTAATAGACCGATTAGATCGATTAACATAAGACCAATTAAAGACTGAGACCGATCAAACCGAATATAAACGTATCTATGTCTTGCAAAGGAGGATTGATTAGATAAAAATACTAATCACAATGCAATGTATTAAACTAGTGATGATCAATTAGGTTCGTGGAGATCGTTAGAGACCAATCGAATGACACCCTTACCTGATAGGTTGGGGTTAGTAGTTATTCGGTATTTAATGATCGCTGATTTTTTTTTTGGGTTAAATAATGATCGTTAATCATATCAACACATTAGAATCCTTGGTAGTGGGCCCACTCCAAGATTATAGCAAACGAGTACTATTTAGGCCCAAACATGGTGCCAGAAGAGACATAGACATTTATGCCGAAAGGCGTCAGGTCTTAATAGAAGCACTGAATAGCATAGCAAGGTCCTTCGCCTAACTCTGAAGTGATAATTTTCCTTAATATTTTTATATAAAATTTCTTTTGAGAGTTGAATGAATGAATCTTCAAATGATAGAACTGATGAATTTGATATGACACTGAGAGGGGGGTGAATCAGTGTCTGAAAATTCTCCTTAATTATTTACTACTACCTAGAGCTGATGAAGATCTAACTTTTCACACACACACAAGTGCATCCAAATCTATCTCGCTACCACTCAGTGGCCAGGTCTATCAGATTTGCACACCCATTCTGCAAACCATTCCATGCACTCCAAAATATATAGAAAAATAAAGACAGTCTACAACATAGGATATACGTGGTTCACTAATACAGTGTGTGATTGCTAGTCCACGGAGTAATGCCCAACGGGCACCGTATATACTCAATACACTTCTTTTTGCTGTCTATACAGCAGGGAGTATATACACCCAATTTACCCAGCATAAAACTAGGAGGGTACACATGTGCCAGGAATTTAGGTATCAAGTATCAATGTTCAGCACACGCTGCACACGACGCTTAACCCGCATCCACGGGAAGCAACTAACAATTTTTTTAGGCTTATAAATTTGCCTTACAATTTTTCCCCACTAGCTAGGTATTCAACAATTGCACCTATGCTAGCATACAATAAATTGAAATCATAAATAGATAGAGAATTGAAAAATCTCACAAACAATGCTTTCGAATGACCAATAATATCTCTGAAGCTTCACACTGCTCTCAGGTACTCTCCAACAGCCTTCAATGATGATAGAGATCGATTTACAGAGTACACCTCACTCACAGGCTTTCAATCTCTTCCACACAATCCATAACCACCATGAATATGAAAATAAAAGCTCTATTGACCTCTCATAGGGATTTAGCACTCCATTGATGCACAAAGAAGAGGTAGTTGGTGATTGATCAATCCCATTGGGACACAAAACCCTAGAAAACTTTTTTCTGCCTTCAAAAAGCTCTTTTCATTTTTTCTCTCAGTTTTTTTTTATTCCCAAAGGTGCCCAATGTATAGAGCATCCGAAAAATATGGAACTGCAACTTGAACGGACCGATTTGGAGCTCGGATGAGAAAGTTATGGCAGTTTGAAGTTTGGCCAGAAACAAATAAGGAAAGAGAATCTTTCCAAACCATACTTGCACCCGCGCCGCACCGCAGCCGCGCCGCCGCTGGCTGTCAAGATCTTATTGGCCGATCAACGAATCTTTGATAACCACCGCTGCACCGAACATAAAAAGGCAGGATCGATTGTGCGCCGCTGGATCTAAATGTATCGCGTCAACGAAAACAAACTCGACAATATCCGTTAGATTCGGATCAGAGCCGCCGCCGCACCAAACACGCGCCACACTAGATTGAGGCGCAGTCTTCATAAAACATGATCCACTAAATTATCTTACCTCCAGCCAACTAGTGAGCACGCGAGAGAATCAAGGCGCAATGTCTGCGCCACACATTAGCCTGCATTTTTCTAAACCGTTAGATCGAGATCTGAGCTTCGTGGCTCCATTTCGGCCGCCGATCTCGCATTTTCTCCCTTTTTGCTTGACGAAAAAGCCCCAGGAATCCTCGAAAATGACCTTTATAACCGAGGTTTGCCGAATGGTGCCTCTCTCCTGGCATTTCGTCGAACACCTTGCTGGGGGAGGCGACCAAGGACATTGTGCGAGGCCATGCGCACCCATGCCATGCGCGACAGTGGGCTTGCAGGCCTTGCTGCCTTGCGAGCTTGCTGCTGTGCTTGGTGCATGGCATGCGGCAGTGGGCTTGCGGGCCTGCTTGTAAGAACCATGTTCTAAAACCGGGTCTAAACCATGGTTTTATGTGATGACAGGTGTTCCAATTATAACCGGACCGGAGGGCGAAGCCGGGTGACGAACCACTCAAAGTTCAGGTAAGAAAACTATAAAAAAATGCCTAAAAACTCATACCGGTCTCACTATACCGGTTGCAGTATAGTGCAACCGGTATGTGCAACCGGTATGTGCAACCGGTATGGGCATATAATGCCCATAATGCCATACCGGCCTCACCATACCGGTTGCACCAGGTAATTGCAACCGGTATGGTATACCGGTTGGAACTATATCGGTTTGAGTGAATCTGGGGTCTCCAACCGGTATGTCCAACCGGTATGCCTGACTCCGGCTGTAGACAGACTCCAGTGAGTCTGTCTCTCAGAATGGAAACTTGGAAAATTTCCATTCTGAGAGAAAGCCTTCCATGGGTGGTCTCCCTCTATTAATAGAGAAGGAGACACTCCATTTCTCCTTCTCAAACCCTTTCGCCGTCTGGAGAAGAACTGAGAAGGAGCAAGAAGGTGGAGGCCGCCCAGGAAGGAAGAACACGCCGCCAACCGACAGCGCCGGTAAGTGCTCTGTACTGTTAATAATGTTAGGAGGTCGGATCGGAGCCGCGAAGTGGCGCAATGATCCAAAAAGATTATAGTTTCCATTGTTTCCTCATTCGGATCTAACCTAAGTTTGATACGGCGTTCTAGCCGAGATCCGAAGGCCACTAGAAGATTTGGACCTTAGTAAAGGATAAGAGAAACCCTAGAGTCCTAACCATTAGCAAACAAAGAGGGGAGATCCAAGATCTCGCTCTCGGATCTAAACCGCAGGGCATACCGGATGGACTTTAGGTCCAGCGGTATGACCTTGCGGTATGTACCCTGAGGCACATACGAGGTCTCACTCGGTGAGATCCGGGTGAGACCGGTATAGTGCAACCGGTATATACCGGTTGGACATACCGGTATGGTGCCACCGGTATACATACCGGTGGCACATACCGGTCTCACCATAGTGAGACCGGTACCTGCAACCGGTATAGGTTTCCGAGCTTGGTTTGCTTGGCCAAACCCGGTTCGACCCCTGAAACTTTAATAAATGAATTCTAACATAAGAATGTGGTTATGTAGGACCTGTAGACGCTGTGAGTGAGCTTTTTGACGCACAACCAGATCATTATCACGCGTCAGGTAAGGAACAAGACCTCAAACCTAAATAACTAATCTACAGTAAACCTTTGTAATATATTTTTGTTACTGTGTATACTCATTGCTTGATGATTATGCATCTCACATGCCATGTAGTTGTGCTTTTAATTGTTATATCTTCATGCATTTCATATGCTAGGACTGATGGATGTTAGGCATCTGTTTGTTTTGGTTAGTGTGTGGAATGTGAAGGGGATGTGCCCTGGATATATCCACAGCTAACACTTTTCTCGTATCGCCCTTACCTTAGCAAACTCAGTGCGAATGGGGTATCAGGGGGAGGATGTGGGATTGTGGTTCTTCCTGCCCACCAGACTCGAGCCCTATCTCTATGTCGTAGGGGGTTGTGTTGGGGTAGGGTTATTTAGTCTTTACCTTAGCGGACTTGGTGCAAATAGGGTATCAGGGGGAGGACGTGGGATTGTGGTTCTTTCCCCCGTCGGACTCGAGCCCTATCTCTATGCCGCATGGAGCCGTGCTGGGGTAAGGCTAATGATATTGTATTGACATCTAGGACTGGTTAGAAACGGAACCCACTTGCAAGCCCTTGCCAATAGGGGTTTAGGTATTGGTACGATATGGGGTATCAGGGGGAGGACGTGGGATTGTGGTTCTTCCTGCCCGCCAGACTCGAGTCCTATCTCCATACCAGAGTGAGTGATGTGGGGCAACAGCAGTAGTGTGGTAGGTGTCTGACTGTTGGGTGTGCTCACACTCTCGTGCATGGAGGTGCGGTGGCCGCCAAACCTTACCATAGCACATTTGCAAGTTATACCGACCCAAATTGTAATGTTATCTCATGCATATTGTCTTGTTGCATTGGTCTTGTACTTCTCGAGCTATGTTGTGAGCTCACGATATATATATATATATATATATATATATATATATATATATATATATATATATATCCTTTTTCAGATTTGGATGCAGGATACACTGTTGACGACTTCGTGGCTGCTCCAGTATACGGTACTATTGCTGCCATTGACACCTAGGCAGAAGAGGACGAGCATGATGCGTCATGCGAGTGCTCGTTTTGTGTTTTCTCCCAGTAACTTGGTTATTTTTTGTTAAAGTATTGTAATAAATATATTTAAATTTGATGGATGATGGAATAAGTTGGATATTTATTTTAAGTTATAATTAGATCTCGGCTCATTTATTTATTTCCGCTGCTATGTATTATATCTCTGATTTTGTTAGATTGCTTGGGAATGATTGGTTGACACGGTCTATTGAGATCCTGGTGTGAACCATGGTTTAGAGCCGGTTCACTCACACTTCTGGTTCATCCGGAATTGGGGTGTGACACTGTTGTTGTGCCATGCGGCTGGCCATGTGGTTGGCTGCCACTATGGTGCCACGGCCCTCGGCCAAGCTGGCTGTCGTGGTGGCATGCCACCTAGGTACAATGGGTCCCACCCACATTTCTCTCTTCTCTTTCTCTCTCTTAAATTTCTCTCTTCAATGCCACAACTCTAGAAACACGAGAAACATGAACATGATCAGAAAAGCTTCAGGAACACTGTCGCATCATCAGAAACTCGACCACATCACCAGTGGGGTCCACAGTCACTCTCTCTCATCAAACTTGATGTAGAATGTCATTCAACTCGCTGCAAGGCATCTGAAACACATGTAGAATACTGTAGAACACACATGCGAAGTTACTCCATCTTTTCCATTGCACTGACACTCTCTCTCCTACACTGACACTCTCTCTCCTCATTCATCTGACTGAATGCTTACAAACATTGTCACATCAGTCAAGTTGCCAACAATGGCAACACAAAGTCCAACAAAAACTTATATCAGCATTAATACTTTAGAATCTTCTTCCTCAAACTGATAGAATAGACTGAGAGTAAAATGATTGCGATCAAATCAGAATATGGTATCCATAAAGATTCTAGTGTATGACTTTCTTGGAGTTTGATAATTAACATCATCCAATGAAGGCAAGTTTGCTTTCAGAGCCGTCATTTGAATTGTTAAGTTTTCTTCTCAAAAGTTTGAACTAATAAGTGGAGCGAGGTCTGATACTGTAAGACCCGCACTCCGTAAACCCGGTCTAAACCTTGGTTTTGTGTCGTAGCAGGTCTTCCGATCATCACCGGGCCAGACGGGACGAGCGGATGACAAACAAGTACGAAATCGGATCAAAGACGGTTAAATATTCATCCTTTAATGTTGACCGGTCGATGGTACCGGTCGACCGGTCAGCTCTGCGCAGCTGAGTGCGGAGATCCAGAATTGGATCTCTGTGGGTCCCATTTTCCTAAACCCTAATGCCTGAACTTTCCTAATCCTAATAGGGTTACTAAACCTTAATTCTAGCCTATAAATACACCCTTAAACCTCCTCAAATCCTTTCCATTATCTCTCATAAACCCTAGAGAAGAGAAGGAGGTTGGAAAGGAGAAAGAGGTAGGAAGAAGAAGGAGGTGCCGCCATTACCGTTCGACGACGCTCACGTTACGCCAGTCAACGGTAAGTGTTTTAGTCATTCTTCTTACCCTAAGACTCTAGGATAGTTGTGTGGGTGGATCAATACCATGCAAAGTAGGTATTGATCTAAAACCCTAAATTGTGTATTAAACCCTAAGTTGCCGTCAAACCCTAGATTCGAGTTCCGAGATGATATTCTTCGAAACGAGACTTGAATGAGTTGGAGATAACTCTAACTCAAAGATTAGACTTAGAATGGATAGGAGAAACCCTGAAAATCCAAGGAGATCAATCGACGGCAGTCGAAAAACCAAGTGTATGGTCTTCCGAAGACATACCGGTCGACCATACCGGTTGCTAGTCTGCTCACAGAGCTGCAACCGGTATGTTGCGACCGGTCAGCTCTGAAAGGCTGGTTTTGGACTTTGTTGGTTTTCGACCAACATGAAACCCTAAGAAGCTATTTTAATGAAATCCTAATAATATTGTAGGGCTTTGTGAAAGCACGTTTGGATCTTGCGACGTGGAGCAAGCTATTAAATGAGCGTCAGGTAAGGGAATCTAACATAAACCTAATAATTAATGGACAGTAAGTCGATGTTAATCACCTGATTATATATCATGTGATGTTTGTGCATATTGGCATGCCATCTTTTAATTTCAGTTATTATTACTGTTCATGCATTGATAGGATGTGATTGTTAAGCATGTGATTATTTTCGTTAGTGTGTGGAGTGGGGCATGGGCCTGGGATCGCTCCTCACACTAGCACCTTGTAATATTCTGTCTTAACATGCTTGGTACGGGTGGGGCATCAGGGGAAGGTCGTGGTATGATGGTCTCCGATGTTGATGCTGGCCTGGCCATGATTATGTGGTATTGTGGTCTCCGAGGTCGACGCTGACTTGTCCACGATGCTTTAACTCTATCTCTATGTCGTAGGGAGTTATGATGGGATAGGGTCTACCTGCGTATTGTTTCTATCCTAGTGGGTTAGTTGCGGATAGGGCATCAGGAGAGGAATGAAAATGCCTTAGCTCTATCTCTATGCCGTATACGGTTGTGCTGGGATAGAGCATACATTGATGACATATAGAATTGGTTAGTTGCGAGGCCGGTTGCGAGCCCCATAGCCGATTTAAGGGGGCTTAGGTACTTGGTATGGGTAGAGCATTTAGGGAGGTACGGGGGTATCTTGGCTCTATCTCTATTCCATGATGGGTGCGTGTGGGCCAATGGGGTGTGATCCATTGAGGTGCCACACACTCGTGTATAGAATGCACGGGGGCCACCAAACCTTTCTATAGCACATTACAAACTTAAACCGGACTATAACATAAAATGATTGTTACTCTTGCATAATATTGTGAAGCTACTGCGATTGTCTTCATGACCTGGGTTGTGAGCTCACCCTTTGTATATATACATGTTTTAGATGTTGATGCAGGGTTATACGGTGGATGATTATATGAACGCTTCCGTATGGTGGTGTTCTTTGCGTTGGAGTGCGGGCAGGGAGAGGACGAGCATGACGCTTCATGCGAGTGCCCTTCGGCAAGCGTACCTTTGATTTGACTTTTATTTATTTTCATTATTTTTGGTTGGATTAAAGTGATGTAATGGTATTATATTTTTGGTTTTTGGATTTAAATAATTGGATACTTATTTAATTTATCAATGAGATACTCGATTCATTATATTTTAAAGACTTCCGCTGTACTATTTATATTCGATTGTGGTTATGTGTAATGGTTTGTATGAGTGGACACGGCCTATTCGAGATCCGGTGTGAACCGTTGGTTCAATGATGGTTCACTCACACCATTCGGTTGGATCGAATTGAGGTG
>CM053272.1:29061719-29275663 GCA_028583415.1 Protea cynaroides
AGGACTGAATGAGAAGGGTAATTTGGGAATTTTAAATTATCAGGAAAGAATACAAGTGTAAGTTCTTTTATGCTATAATCAAAAATGAAGTTTGGTTGGGATAGGGGAATTTAAGTAAATATAGATCATTTATAGGGGAGAGAAATTTCCCCACAGAAAAAAAAAAAAAAAAAAAAAAAAATTCAAACACACTTAAGCAATTGAAAGTTGCCAGCCATAAATAAACAAATTATTGTGCATATGGATGGGTTTTAATTAGGCATCCACAACATTTCGGCTTGCTTCTTCAACAATCTCCAGTTCTTGCATCAACTTGTTTAGCTTAGCCATGTTATCTTCACGTATGCGCGCTGGGACCTTCTCATAACCAGAAGCATTCATCTGCTGTGTCAATTTGTCTTTTTGCCTGCACGTACAAATTTGATAAATAAGTGGTCTCAATATGAAATTGGGCAAGAAATATATATGGACTAACTATATACTTCATTTTTTTCTAATCTTACATCATTATGTAATGAATGGTAATGTTTAAAATATTAATTATGTGTTGCTTTGTCCTTGGGACAACAATAATTTAGGGTGCACGGTGTCATTGCATAATATCAAAGAGGAATGACAAGAAATTTGGAAGGGCAGTTCATAAGGGGGAACCGTTAGCCAGAAAATTGTGGTCAGGCAATTTTTCAAACCAGTATAGATAATATAGATATCTGAGGTAGTTGGGATCACATCCAACAACAACAACAACAAAGTCTTATCCCAACTAAATGGGGTCGACTACATAGATTTTTGTCCGCCCAACAGCTCTGTTCGATGTCATACTTGAAGCAAGACCTAAATCATACATGTATTTCTTCACCACCTCCCCTAGAGTCATCTTAAGTCTGCCCCTAGCTCTTTTAACCACTTCAATCTAAATCAAATCACTCCTCCGAACGGGAGCATCTAATGGCCTCCGTTGAACATGACCATACTATCTCAAACGACTTTCTCGTAGCTTATCATGTATCCGTTCTACTCCAAATCAGCTCTAATACAATCATTCCTTACCTTATTCTTCCTAGTTTTGCCACACATCCATCTTAACATCCTCATCTCAACTACACTAAGTTTATCAATATGATGCTTCTTAACTGCCCAACATTCTGCACCATACATCATAGCCAATCGAATAATTGTCCTATAAAATTTTCCTTTAAGTTTTAAAGGAATGTGATGATCACACAACACTCCAGACGCACTTCTCCACTTCATCCATCCTATTTTAATTCTTTGTGAAACATCATCGTCTATATCACCTTTTTGTTTATAATTGAACCTAAATACCTAAAATGATCACTTTGCTATATCTCCCTCTCAAGAATGTTCACCACCTCATTATCCATCCTTGTGTGATTAAAGTTATACATCATATACTCCGTTTTCATTCTACTTATCTTAAAACATTTTGATTCCAACGATGATCTCCATAGCTCCAACTTTGCATTAATCCCTACTTTTGTCTCATCCACCAAAACAATATCATTAGCAAAAAGCATACACCAGGAACTTCATCTTGAATGTCTCTGGTTAGATCATCCATAATGAGGGCAAACAAATAAGGGCTTAAAGCTGATCCTTAATGTAACCCCATTGTAATTGGGATTCACGACCTTGACCCCCCACGGTTTTCACACTAGTCACCACATTATAATACATATCCTTAACTATGTCCACATATTTGCTTGAAATGCATCTCTTCTCTAGTACTTGCCAGATTAACTCCCTAGAGATTCTATCATAAAGCTTTTCTAGATCGAAAAAAACCATATGGAGGTCCTTCTTGCCTTCTCTACATCTTTCCATGAGTCTCCTAAGCAAGTAAATAGCCTATGTTGTGGATCTACCTGGCATAAAACCAAACTGGTTCTCCGTAATGACAGTTTCTTTTCTCAAGCGGGTTTCAATAACTCTCCCACAGTTTCACAGTATGACTCATTAGTTTTATGCCTCTGTAGTTATTGCAACTCTAAATATCACATTTATTTTTGTAGATCGAAACCACAATACTACTACTTCATTCATTTGGCATTTTTCCTGAGCTCATAATTTTATTGAACAACTTAGCCAAGACACTCTATACATTCCTAGGCTCTTCCAAAAACTACCTTAGTAGGTCCACTTTTCAGGCATCAGATGGCAAAGTTCTGCAATAGATATCTAAAAATGCCATATCATAGATTGGTCCATTCATACATGCATTGATTACTTCAAGCAGCTTGAGATGCAGTTCTTATGTACCAACACCAGAACTTATCATGTGCGTTGCACAATACTAGCATTCAAAGATACAACTAGGGATGCACATGATGGGATTCTCACTGCCTTGAGCTAAAAACCAGGCTGGGCTGTGAAATTGTCGACAAACTCAGACCTCAACAGTTTCCTACTACACATAAAACCTACCTGAGTGGATTATATGAAAAAAAATTCATGGCTAGCAAAAGAAAAAAATAAAAAATAAAAAATAAAATATCTTTGAATAAAATATTTTTACACAAAATGATACACCTTGCGGAGTGCCAAAATGTGATGAAGTTTTCTAAAAAGAGCTTTCTAAACAGCAATAAAAATAAATAAAAATTTAAATAGGTATTACACCCTAACTGAAATCGTATAAATTACATAATCCTTTTGTCTATTACAAACAATAGCAGACCCACATACCCCCCCCCAACCCTTTACCCACTTTTTTTTTGCCTTCGTCATTCCTTGAATTCTCAAAAGATTTTAAATATGGATTTCTTATTGGTTACTTCATTTTGTAGAGCTTTTTCCTCAAAAAAAAAAAAAAAAAAAAAAAAAAAAAAGCACCCTATGATTTAGGATCTCATCCATATGTTTTGTCTTTCTAGCTCACAATGATTAAGAAATTTATATTATTAAAAATAGTTAAGTAGTTAACTTGTTTTCATTACCACCCTATTATATAGAAATACCATTTAAATGTTATTTTCCTTTATATTCCACATTGATTAAGAAAAAATTTTAGTTGGGAACTGGTAATTTGGAAACTACCTCCTCACGTATATCCCTCCCAAGAGAAAGATCTGACCTGGACAATAGCTCTTTACCCATGTTAGCTTACACACACACCCCCCAAAAAAAAAAAAAACAAAACCCCCCTCTCACAGAACTAACACTTGATGTAGTCTCTCCCCTTCTCTCTCTGGTAGGTCTAGTTTCCTTATCCCTTCTCCTTTCTCTTCTTTCCAAAGTAATCTTTCAGACAAGTCGACCTAATCTCTCTTGGTCTCTAAGATTTTCGGTTTCAAAATGATTTCTATCTTTTTCTTTTTTTCTTTTTCCTTTTTTACAGTGATTTTCTTATTATTATGTACTTAACAAAATGGGTTCTGTTGAATGAGAAAGCACCCCATTAAAGGGTTCAAAAGAATTGAACCATAACAAAGTAGTCACCACAGTACATAATCTCCATTTGAATAAAATAAATAAATAAATAACTGTAAAAAGGAGGAAAAAAGAACCCTAAACTCCAGTCTCTCCGTTACTTTATGACATGTAGTGATAAAGAAACCCCAGACCCAAGCTCTCCGATACTTTATGAGAGTAGTGTTACAGACTTATATGTTGTAGTATTAGAGGAAGGAATAGCTCCTTGATTAGCCACAATATGCTCGAGATACTGATTTTGAACTTTGGCATTCTCAGCTTGCCAATTAAGGGCAGGCTGGCAGCCTCAGCAGTGGTGATTTTCTGTTGGGAGCCATCAGAAGACCTTCCGCCACATCTTTTTGGAATCTGTCCCATTGTAGGTTTTACTTTTCATCACAAAGAAATCAATCATTATTTAACCCACCCCCCACAAAAAAAAAAGTACCCCATAGCATTTGAGATCCTAAAAATAAAAGTTACGACCTTGCACATAGCCAAGTTTCTCTCTCAAAAGCATGTGGATCACATGAAACAACACAGCAAGCATAACTGTGGGGAAGTGAAGGAGGTTCTTTGGGATGCCAGCCTTCTCTAGTGGTGAAGATGAAATTGAGAGTTTTCATGAAAGAGGCACTGGAAGGAGTCCAACCCAGAATACTTCTCTAACCAATTTCCTAAAAGGAAGAGAGACTTCGGCTCATCCCTGCAGGATATTCCCTCCAATCTGTCCTTATTGAGCACTTTAACTGATGAATAATTCCTCCATATGTATAAACCTTCTGATTTGAATCTTCCCCAGAAAACCTGGGTTTGTGAAGGGCAAAATGAGCATGAACAGCAACGTTTTTCCTCAATATGTAGAACTTTACGCACTGGGGAAGTCGCTGCAGGTGGATCAGGCGGTGGAAAGTGCAATGACAACTCCTTTCCGGTACTGTATTTGCTTTTCTTTTTCTCTGTTTTCATCATCTGTTTTCAGTTATATCATCTTAATAATAGTTTCCATGTAAGATTATATTTCTAATTTCCCAATGTATATTTTGAGTTGGAATTGTCGTGGTCTTAATTCCCATTCCACTGTTACAGTCCTCTTCTCTTTGCTAAATAAATGCAAACCTTTTTTTTGGGGGGTTATACTAGACTGTCCTCAGGTGTCTCTGATCAGTTCTAGCAATCGTTTAATTGTAGTTAATATTATTGACCATTTAAGTTCTTTCAGTTGGAATTTAGTTGGAGTTTATGCTCCTAAGAGAGTTAAGGGCAGTTTTTTGGAAATCTCTGACTTTCTTGCAGGTATTCATGGCCCCTTGTTCCATATTGGGGAGTTTCGATATTCTGTTGGAAAATGAAAATTTTGGTGGTTGAAAGCCTATCCTTACTTCTCTGTCTCCAATCTCTGATCTTTAATTTCAAAGTTGCAGTTAAAGGAGCTTCGGGGTCCTTTTTGCACCTGGTCTAATAAACAGATATTTTCTTCATTAGTCAGAGAACATTTAGATAGAGGTCTAACCTCATTGGACTGGTTTAATCATTATCCGTCACACTCTCTGTTGGTCTTACCTAGTATTGGCTCGGACCACAACCCACTGCTTTCAGACTCATCAGTCTTCTTCCCTTCTTACCACAAGATGTTTACTTTTCACTGCATAGTTGTCAAGGCGTCGCCTAGGCGACGCCTAGGCGCCCAGGCTGCCTGCCTAGGCTGCCTTGGGTCGCCTTGGAAAATTGGGCGCCTTGGTCGCCTAGGCGCCCAGTCAGGCCTCCATCGCCTTGGTTCGCCTTGGCGCCTTGGCGCCTTGACAACTATGCTTTTCAGGCTGCTTGGGTTTTTCACAAGGATTTCTCGGATTTTGTCCATGATAAGTGGTCCTCTAGTCTAGCTGTCTCCATTGCTGATAAATTGTCTAACTTAAGTTGGCTCTATAAAAGAAGGAATAAGGAGATTTTTGGG
Organism: Protea cynaroides; assembly: GCA_028583415.1. NCBI lineage: Eukaryota > Viridiplantae > Streptophyta > Magnoliopsida > Proteales > Proteaceae > Protea > Protea cynaroides. The sequence continues at coordinate 29,067,106 of CM053272.1, forward strand.
AACATCGTTATACTCAAAAACCAATGGTTCTCTCAATTAGCTTCTTCAAGCCGCTCCTCCTCCGGAGATCTCTGATCAGATTAATCTTCTAGAACATAACCTAGAACCCTTCTTGCAGCTGAAGAGATTTTTTGGATGCAAAAATCTAGATTGCTACATTAGAGAAGACAGCCGTAATACAAAATTTTTCATACACAAGCTAAGATCCATCAAAGAAAATCAAGGAACATGTTTCAAGTATAGTGCCAGGAAATGGCTACTTCCTCATGAGAATGCAAACATTTTTACCATTCATCTACAGGATATTTATTCTACATCTAGCCCCATTGACATTTCCTGCCTGGGCAACATTTTTAATAAGGTCATTTCTGACGATGATGATGATAATATTAATTTATGTTGTCCCCTAAATCTTAATGAACTGAGATGGGTGGTCTTTTCTATGGGGCCCTATAAAGCTCCTAGTCCAGATGGATTTCCGGCATGCTTCTTCTACCAAAATTTGGTCTAGTATGCAGATAGATCTTTATAATTTATGTCTAGTTTCTTCATCTCAGGATGACTCCCTCGTCATATTAATAAGACTTTACTGGCCTTGATTCCAGACAAACCCAACTAAGGTAGATCATTTCAGACCTATCAACCTTTGCAATGTGGCCTACAAAATTTGTCCAAATTGTTAGCCAATAGACTAAAACCACTTCAGGACAGGTTCACTTCACCCTTGCCGAGGCCTTTGTGCATGGTTGTCATATTTCCGATAATATAAATTTGGCTCATGAAATCTCACATTTCCTGTCAAAAAAGAAAGGTAAGATTGGGTATGTTGCTTTGAAGGTTGACATGCCTAAACATTATGCCCATGTTGAGTGGGGCTTCCTTCGATATATTATAGTCTCTAGATTTTTCGGATGATTGGTGTGATCTTGTGTCCATTTGTATTTTGTCAGTTCAGTACTCAATTAATAATTTGGCCTCGAAAGGTGTGACCTTGTGTCCATTTGAATTTTTTCAGTTCAGTACTCAATTAATAATTTTGCCCCTTCTCGAGGCCTGTGTCAAGGATATCCATTTTCAAAAAAATATTATGCTACCAAATTAGTGCAGGTACATCAATTAAAATTTGGACTGATCCTTGGACACCCACTCTCCCCGATTTTCAGATTCCAGATTCCAGATTATGTCATCAGCAATCCCCATTACCAGTTTGTGAGTGAACTCGTTGACACCTCTACAAATTGGAATGAAACTCTGATTCGTTCTTTGTTTCTGGAACACATAGTGAATCACATCCTCAGGTTAAGAATCAGAAGGGAGTTAGTATCAGACTTCTTCTTTTGCCCTTTGTCCGGAAATGGAATTCTGAATGTGAGACAAACAGGATTTTCCTTTCTAAAAATCCCAATCAACCCCATGATTTACTTTGACAACATATTTGGAAGTGCAACACTCATCCAAAATTTAAAAATTTTATTGTGGAAATGTGTTCAAAATGAACTACTCACTAAGAAGTACATCCAACACTTATTCCTTCGGATGATGTGGTTTGTTGTCTCTGCCAAGCTGCTATGGAGACCTTTTGGCATCTCTTTTTTGGTTGCCCATTCTCTATAAGAATCTGGCAGGCAAGTTTCTTGGGTTTGAGGACTGGATTTCTTACAGCCCCCTCTTTTGAAAACTTACAGAATCATCTTCCTCAGGCAATTTTTACTACCAAATTAAATTTTTGAAATTTTCGGGGCTCCTGTGTGGTTATAATGTACTTCCTATGGTCTGAAAGAAATAAAGTTATTTCTCAAATCGAAGACCAGATCCTCATCATCTAATTCAAGCAATCCATAAATGGTTGTTAGTCTCTGTTTCTAACCTCACTCGAGTCTTCTGTTCCTTTGACAGATGAAGTTTCAGCCCTACTTCCACCTAGGGAAAGGGAGAGCCGATGCATAATGTGCTTATAACCGATGGGACCTTTGACAATTCAACAAAATCTGGAGGGCGGGGGTGGCTCTTTATTTGAATGATAACATTGTTATCCTAACACATGGGTTTGGATTGGTAGATTCAGAAACAGAAGCAGAGGGTAGAGCTCTTAAGGAAGGGATCAAAGAGGCAATGAAAGCGCGCAATGAGTGTTTAGAAATATGGATGGACTCTTTATAGCTAAAGAACTGGTTGGAGGTCATTTTAAAGCACTGGCCATGGACTATTTTCATTTAATTATTGGATGTTTAAATTAATCTTAAACATTTTAGATTTGTTGTAATTAAATAAGTCAGCAGAAATGCTGAGACTTTAGCTCATAACCTAGCTCAGATAGGTGGATTGAACAAATCCCATGGTAGGTATTTTGATGTTGTACCTCCTTCGTCTCAAAAAAAAAAACTGCGGGTTAGTTTCTTTTTCTCAACACCATCTTCATGTTCAAAAAGGGACATTGTTCCTGCACCACTATTATCCCCCCCCCCCCCCCCCCCCCCCTCCAAAAAAAAAAAAAGGGGATACAATGGTAGACAGTGCTTTTTTTATTTTATAAATGCATGGAGCTATAGTCAACTAACTCATTAATGGGCCCAAAATTCATAACCACTAATTAAGAGTGCTATTTAATTAATATGACTAAACCCTGGCTTTCCCCAACTGTTCAATCAATGAACCAGATCAAATAGTCATGAAACCCAAACATATCAACTTTAACAGAAACAACCTCCTGTGGAAACTTCCTGGCTGCACAGGAGGTGCATCACATTAACTATCTATTAGCTATCTACAACAGATTCCCTGTCATCAATTTTATCACTCAAGACGGCAAGGTTGATCCATTGTGACCTGGTGGTCATGGAATTGAATTGGGAAACAGTCTCTTCGCAAAGCAGGGGTAAGGCTGCACATGTAAGCCCCTCCCTGGACCCCGCTGTGGTGGGAGCCTCGTGCATTGGGTATTGCCTTTTTTTTAATTCTATTACTCAAGAGAAACAAAAACAACCATTTTTCTTAGTAGCCACAACCACCTTTCCAAAAAGATATATTTTCAGAAAATATAAGCAAATATAAGCACTTAAGCAGTGTAGAGAAAGAGTCTTACTTTTGTATTTCCTCTCTCTTTTTATTAAGCTTTTCCAGTTCAGCTTCTGCACTGACAGCCCCTTGTAGCGGGAGATACACAGAAAGGTTTTCATTTACAATGGAAACTGCACATCCAGCAGGCACAGCATCGTTCTCACCAAGGACCTGCAAAAAAGTGTGTAGTGTTCGTATAAAAATTTTAACCTGATAGAAATACAACAAAACAATGAAACTTCTAAACACTTTTCAGATGGATCCTGTTTACAGTCTGCTATAGTATAGATACAAATCTAGTCCAAGTGAATAACTTGCTAGCCAAAAACTGTATAAATTGTTTGACCAATTAGCCAATAAAAATATTAGCCCAACCAATGGAAACAGAAAGGTTCTTCTAATGCTCTGGTGTACATGCCCTACCAAATGTGTAAGTATATATTGCCTCTATTATCTAATGGTGTTTTTATCATGAAATGGGAAAAAGGAGACTATGCTTCCCTTGTAGAAAGCACTAACTGAAAGAAGCACTGTTTATTTCATAGAGAATAAGATTCCACCATTCCCTGTGTTTTTTTATTTTGGCCACGTGGAAGATGATTTGGAAATTCTATCCGTTGGATGTTTAGGGTGATGTGGATTTGCCATGTCAAATTTCAGACCGAGATTCAATGATCCTCTCATATGTAGACATACCCTCCCGTGTATGTCCATGCAACCAATGAACTTGATTTTTACAATACATTTGTCTTGCAATTAGCAAACTTGGAATGAACTCAAATTTGAAAGGTGAGCAGAGGACCTTGCAGTCAACCTATACAAAAATGTTAGAGACCCACCTGAACTTGACAAGTTTGGAATTAGCAAGTCGGAAAGAGTAAAATTCGTGTTCAGTTCATTTTGACAATTTGAAAATTTGGTAGACGAAGTGGACTTTTGGTAAAGAGTTGGATCGGGATTAGTTCAATAATTAATATTTATGTTTCAAGATTTCACAAACAAAAAATAGGCCCATTTTCTTGAATTTCCAAATTTAGTTTCTATAAGATTCCAAATATTTTGGACCACATTATTAGTGATTATTTCAGCCGAATTTTCATGGACCTTCAAAAGCCAAGTTGGGGGCATGGATTGGGGATCTTTGTATGTTAATCCATATCACTAAGGATTATACTAAATCATTTATAGTCAGCGAGCAAAAAAGGTCTCGCTTTGATCCGTTCTATTGCCAATCCTACCTGTATTCATTTTTAAGAGTTCGAAGAAAACATGCTACAACACTACAAGAACCAAATAATAATCAAAAAAATGGTTGAAATGGCATTTGAACATTCTAATTATTGATATAAAGATTTTTCAAGGTGGAATATGTCCTTCGGCGCATCTTGATCAACTTACACATGCGAAACTTGAGAAGCTATGATGAACATAGAATCATCAGTGGGCTATACTCGAAATAAAAAGAGCATTTACAACAAATAAGGAAATGGTCCATATAAAATTGTTCCTAGAATTTTTTTTTTCTTACTTCGATTCATTATATTTAGAATCTTTATTTTATCAAATCTTAAGAAAATAATTTTTAAGATTATGGTCTATATGACAGTCGACAGCCTTGGACACCAGGCTTCCTCCATCAGCCAAAGGGCAAGTAGTCAAAAGAAATGCTCCACAACCTCTGCATTATTGCCTTCATTTTCTCTTTTTTGTTCTTCTTGTACTTCTTTAACTAAACAAAGTGTATCGACAAAAACAATCTTCTATAGGGACACAGAACATAACATGTGTGATGCAGTACAAATCTACCACAAGAGCTGCCAAGCCTCCTACGGCTAGTGGCTAGCTATCGCTAGCTGGCTGGCCAGCTGAGCTGTCCCTATCTGTCTCTCTCTCTCTCTCTCTCTCTCTCTCTCTCTCTCTCTCTCTCTCTCTCTCTATATATATATATATATATATATATATAGAAACTATAGTTTCTATTTATTTATCCTTTCTAAAGTTAGCAATTTCTATTGTTAGCTACTTTCCTAAATCAGTCTTTCTATTTTAGATTGTTTCTATTTTCAGTTTTTGGAAAGATTGCCTAAGGCAAGAGGATATTAGATCTTCTTCTTTTGTAAGTTTTAAAAGGAAAAGATTAGGATTCCTTTCTTGTAAATTTGTCCACAAGGGAAGATTGACAAGTCTTACCTTCCAATTTGTAATCAAGGCTCTCTATATATATAATTACGAGAGAAGAAGAAGTTTTAGAGAGAGAGAAAAAAAGAGTGATTTCAAGCTGGGTATCCAAGACTGTGAGACTCCGCCGAAATCCTCTCCTGCCCCATCTTCATTGCTCCTGTCCTCCCCCATACCCCCTATCCTTGCACTATTGGTTGCTGCTCCCCCTCCAGCCCTCCTTCCCTATCGATTTCAGCAACCATTAGCCCCGTTATTGCTACCTTATCTTCAAAGGTAAGAGTTGATTCTTGCTGGAATGACCTACAAGTATTGCTGAGTCCAAGAGAGAGGATCCACCAACCATCCTACGATTCATCATATCAAGATACCTCTTGCGGTCCTATTCTGGAGTCTCTGATTGCATAAATATTGAACACCCCATAAGTTTCTAACCTTTGTCCAGATCAGCCTCAACTTTTGATTCTTCCACCATATGAAGCTTCATTCGATAACAATTATTTGATCATCCAACGGCCGGATTGGCCAGAACAGCATAGTCTCTAATACTGATTTCTAGTTTTGTTATTAATTTTGTTATTAGGACTGGTTGTAAAAGATCCTATTGTAAGGCTACGGCCTAGATTATTAGTCAAACCCTAGCCTTGCACCAATGTGATGAACATTCAAAAGCAAAGGGTAATTGAGAATAACTCAAAAAAGAGAAAGCAAGGTGTATAAGATAAATGCAGAAGAACATCAAATTGTAAACCAATAAACATGCCTTCATAGATGACAATGAAGCAAGAGTTGAAATCTCCAAGTCATGGCTCTGAATGATCTCCGCAATTGCATCTGTCCGACAGAGCACAAAAGCTGGTCTCCTAAAAAGAAAAGAAACATCACACCATTTAGGCCTTTGCTTTAAACCTAAATAATGGTGCTAAGCAATAAAAATGGAAGTACATAAAAAATAAAAATAAATAAAAAACTTCAGACTTTACCTTGCATGCCTCTCATTCGGAGGCAATTCTGAAAGGAGGGATCGAAGTGATCTCACGACATGCTCAACAACATCCATCTCATCTTCAATTCTTTCATTTGACCATTCCTGTAAAAGCAATCAATTTAAAAAATTATTAAAAAAAATCAAAACTAAAAATGCTGTTTCAAGTTTAAGCATTGTTCAAGCAAATATATCCACACTGATCCATAAGAACCCCGTGAAGCCAAGGGTTCTTCCTCTGGATCCTGAATTGTTCAGGAGCATGAATTGAAGCAGGCATCAGCCCTTGGATTCACAAATCACCCCAAAGAGAGGGAGAGGGGGGAGGGGGGGGGGGGGGGGGGGGGGGGGGGGGGGGGGGCGCCATCTGGTCTCACATCTAATTAACTTTCCACCTTTATCTGGTCAGCTTTACTTTTAAATGTCTATCTATAGAACAAGGTATGTTTTTGTGCACAAAAATGGGAATAGAATCCACTATGCAATGAACATGCCAGCACAGATATTTCATAACATTGGCTATACAATGGCATGTCACATTTCCCCTTTCCATTTCCTCGACCACTAGTCTTGTTTATGTGAATCACCAAGGTCAGCTAATCAGAGGGTTGCTAACCTAAGAGAAGCCCTGCTCAGAACAAACAGAACAGCAGATTGACTAGGTTCCATTTCCCCCATGGATTGACAGCCAAATCAATAGTACATTTTATTTCATCAAGTTTAGAGCTTGATCAAACCTTTACAAATGATGGGTACTCGCATATCATGATTGATTCTTTACTGCTATTCCCCTGTGGTTGAGGAAGACGCTGCCAAAGTTCTTCAGTAACAAATGGCATAAATGGATGGAGCAACCGCAAACCATTGTCCAAACAAATCCACAAAGCATCTCGTGCAGCACTTCTTGCAGACTCAAAACTAGGATCGGCACCAGCAAAATATGGCTTAATTACTTCAATAAATACATCACACAACTGAAACTGCCACCATGAGTATACTGCACTAGCTGCATCTGAGAACTCATAAGATTCAAGAGATGACACAGTTTTGGATATGGCTTTATTCAAGACTGAGAGTATCCATTTGCAGCAGAATGGCATCGACTCAATAACAAGACGTGTGGGAGGGACATAATCAGTTCCAAGTTTGGTCATAGCAAAGCGAATAGCATTCCAAAGTTTATTACACCACTGACGGTACCCTACCACTCTTTGGATATCCAAATTTATTTTGTCCGACTGAAAGAAGGATAAGAAAAAACATATCAACGCATTATATGTCAAATAACTTATTTAAAAAAAATTAAAATAAAAATAAAAAAAAGGAGGGAGTGAATGTCAAATCTAGGAATTGATGAGCATAGACCAGCACCTGTGCAGTGTATGAGATGAGGGCAAACCGCAGAGCATCCGCACCACATTCTGGAATACCATTTGGGAAATCTTTCAACTGCCCCTCTTTGGCCACAACCAGCTCTTTTGGGTCCAAGTTACCCTCCTCCAGCCTCTTATGGAGGCCTTCCAATTGTATTCCATTTATTACTTCAAGCGGATCAACAACATTTCCAAGGGACTTTGACATTTTACGGCCATGTGCATCACGAATCATTGGGTGCAAGTAAACCTGCACATTTTTAAAAAGTGAAACCTTAGCTCTACTTCAAACATCACAGAAAATCAGAAGTGCAAATAGATAAACAAAGCAATCACATGATATATACTAACAACCAATGGTGCAAAACCAAACTACTACTTTGTGTAACTTTTTTTTGCAATATGAAAGTTTACATGTCTTTATATAGGCTGAAATAAGATTTCTCTGAAGTATCAGAGTTTTATATGGCCATTTGGCCCTTGAAACGGCAAACCAAAAATTCACTGGCAATAAATGCAGAGTTTTGCTGAGATTTTGGTTGTTTTGGTTGAAATCTCGGATTTTGGTCCGACCAATGGCACCGAAACCCGAGTTTTCAAACATTGATTCGGGATTCAAGTCTCCCAAGGCTAAAGGCAAGGTATGCCATCAAAGAAAGGCACTTTATGGCTTAAAAACATCACCAAGATCTTGCTTTAACCAATTCAAATAAACCATGGTAAAAAATGAATATCCAAAGCAAGTAGATGATTCTTTTAGGCAAATTGTAAACAAAGAAGTATCTTGCCCATCAATTTAGATCAAGGACCTGGGTATCTTGAAATATTTCAAAGGAATCAAGGTGTCAAGGTCAACCAAGGTTATCTATATTTGTCAGAGAAAGCATTTATTGGATCTTCTTAGTGAAATGGGGATGTTAGGTACAAGCCTAGTGACTCACCCGTTAATAAAAAAGGGTGTACCCTGTGCACAAGGCTGCCGCCACTTCGAAGTCTGGGGAGGGCCAATTTACGCAGCCATAACCCCACTTTGCAGAGAGGCTGTTCCCATATTCAAACACAAGACCACCAGGTCAAAATGGAGTAACCTTACCATTGGGCCAAGGCTCGCCCTCTTAGTGACTCACCCATTGATTAAAATCATACATTAGGTGAGAGTGGACAACTGATCAGTGATGTTGGGAGATGCCTGAGGCTTGATGGAAAACTGATTTATCTCACTCTCTTTCATCCAGACATAGCATACTCTGTCAATGTTAGGATGCAGGACCCGGGTAGATATAACCCTGTTTGGATCCGCTATGGGCCCACTTCGGATGATAAACAATCAAATATGATCAATGGTGGCAAAATTGTAAATATTTCGAATGAATGGCAATTCTGTAAATAATCAGAACTGTTTAATCACCTTGAGTCAAGCAAACAGACCCTCAGTACTAACCTGGACCTGGAATTAGAATGAAAGGATGGGTAGATTTGGAAGGAGGCATAAGAATAGGACAAACAGAAAAGATTGTAAAGAAAGGGGCATAATAGGAAAAAGAAAATAAACCACCCACGATTCTATGGTCTTCAACCTTCCAACAGCAACTGGTTACGGAAGAACCAGGTTGAAGAAATTCGACCAAACTTGCTGAATATGTCTCCATTTGACCTGAAACTTTAGTAGATGGTCACTTTCCTACAGCCCTATGGATTCCAGTCAGCCAAAACAAGAATCAGCAAACAAAATCCACAAGAGAAATTATTGAATCAGGATTCAGGACCTGATGGAGGTTACAGAGTCAGGTCAAAACTGAGATGGATTTCTCACAGCACGGTTAACTTCAGCCAATAAGATTCTAGGGTTTAGGTTGCTTAAGACAGGTCTAAGTCCAGAATCTTAGCCATAGTTGTCTAAGCGCCAAGGCGAACCAAGGCGATGGAGGCCTGACGGGGGCCCCTAAGCAACCAAAGCGCCAGATTTTCCAAGGCGTCACAAGGCCTCCTGGGCGCCTAGGCGACTATCTGCTGAGTTCCAGAAGAAGGAATCTCAGGCTAACAGTACCGCAACACAGGAAAATAAAAGACAAATTAATGACAAGAATCGGAAGGAGGAATAGTAGGGAAAAGAGGAGAAGAGTAGGAACGAAAGAAGAAGGGAGAGAAGATAGCTGAGAAGGAGAGTCGACCCAATGGGAAGGGAACCAGCCACGGCCAGTAGCTCAAAAGCACAAAACTTTCAAAATTCTATTCCATTCAAATCTACCATTCCTATTACAATAGGATATTTTAAAGTAAAACTAAATTCCCACTTGAACTATAATACTCAAAAGAGAATCCAAATATAACTCAAACTAATTCTACGAAGTCTATCTCCTGTTAGCTATTGCAAATAAATAATTAAAATAAATAACCCAATTACGTCAATGATCCCACTAATTAAGTAAATTCCAATTGAACCAAAACCCAATTTGTTTGGTCCTGGTCTTGGTTTGATCAAACCGGTTTGCTCCTGCATCATGTTGTCAGTTAATTCAACATGCCCCTAGAATTGTTCAAATGGAAACTGTTTGCCAGATTCTTAGGTACCTAAAGTCAGGCTCCATGGAAGGGTTTATTGTTCAATAAAAACAATCACCTAAGAGTTGAGGCGTAGACTGATGCAGAATGAGCTGGATCATTCAAAAACAGGATACTGCACCTTTGTTGGTGGGAATATGGCAACCTGAAGAAGAAAGAAACGATCTATAGTGGCCAGATCTAGTGTGGAACCAGAATTTAAAGCTATGGCTCATGGGGCTATGTGCCCTGTGGCTGAAAAGTTGATCCTGGAGTTACGATTTGAGGTGGATAAACCTATGAAACTGTATTGTGGCAATCAAGTAGCTATTATTATAGAACACAATCTAGTTCAAAATAACCTTACACAAACATTGAAGTTGAATGTCCCTATATCAAGAACAAACTTCAATCTAGATCCCTCCATATAGCATTCTTGAGAACTGTAGAACAAATGGTTGATATCTTGATCAAAGGACTAACGGAGAATGTATAAAATCAATGCCCCAGCTTGAGGGGGAATGTTGGATTGGAATAATATGCAAGGGAATTTTGGGAATACTTGTGTAGTATGTATAGAATATGAATTAGTGTTATTTATTGAGTAATCTTGTAGTTTCAGTCTTTCACGACAAGTAATATATAGGGGAGAAAGGCTTAAAGTCGTGTATACATGTAAATGTGAACTTTTGTGTAAGTTTTTGATAAGTTACTCAGTCTTCTCATAATCTTGCCATACATCTAAGTCACTTGTGTTTTGATCTGTGTTAGTCAATATAAACCATCCTTTGTGAGCAAGTAATTAAATCCCGGTCATGAGGCTGGTTTCAGTCAAGCCCGAAACCGAGATGTGCCGGCTCGTTTTGAGGTTTCAACACTGGGTTTCGACCCTAGGCCTCCCTAGGTTCAGGGTCGAAACATCTGGGTTTCATTTCGGCCAGGCCCGAAACTGAAACAAGTTGGAGATTCTATCAGTTCTAATTGAAACCTAGAACCATGCTCGTGAGATCCTGCTCTCTTTTTTTCTTTTTCTTTTTTTTTATTTTTTTTTTTTTTTGAAAGTAAAGTTCACTTGAATTGGATGCAGAATGCTTTTGATAGAATATTTCAAATCCTTCACTAGAAAAAAATCAAATGGCATTTCATCAGGATCATTTCACATACCCAGCTATGATGTTTGAGCTTATCTAGTACAGCAATTTGAAAATCAAGGCCAATATCCACCTATATACATCCCATGTGGGAGGCATCACAGATTTACATGAAGATAAAAAATAACTCCAGCAAAGAATTTCGCTATATGCACAAATAAACTTATATTTAAGAATCCTTACATCTACTCCATGCAAAACATATGCATACAAGTGCAAGTGTAATTTTACTTTTGTCTCAGGTTCAAGTAGAGCTCATTTTAACTACTGACATCGTATTCTATGCAATGACATCTAATCCACGAATAAAAAGGCTCGGCAAGTACATAAGGATACACTTACCTTACTGAAAGGTACATCACCTCCCAGTTTCATTCCCAACATTACCATCCGCGCAACCCAGAAAAAGAGAATATCATGCCCAGTTTCAAGAACTGATGTTGGATAAAATGCCCTCAAGTCTTCCGTATCATCTGGCCAACCCAGCACTGTTAATGGAAAAAGACCAGAAGAAAACCAAGTGTCCAACACATCAGGGTCTTGAGCCATTTGAAACTTCTTCCCAGAAAACATTCTATTTGCTTCCAACTTTGCTTCTTCATCATTTCTCCCAACCACCCAGTGGTCATTGTACACACCAAATTCCTTTAGTTGGTCATCCTCCAGTGTCACATACCATGCAGGAATACGGTGGCCCCACCAAAGTTGCCTAGAAATGCACCAATCACGAATATTTTCCAGCCACCTGAAAATATTAAAACATGTAATTCAGTCAAAATCTTAGATGGACCAACCACCTATTTTTGACTATCGAAGAGAATTCAATGGGGATAAATAGAAACTTTTGCCTTAAACATAATACTACTTATTACTATATCATGAAAACATTTCAATGAATGTTAATGAAGACAACTAAATGTAAAAATAATTATGTTCAATTATTATCAATTCATTTCTAATATTCAAAACGATGGTTTGTAGACATTGGCTGTGGATCCTGGGTCTACCATGTTTCCAAACAGTGATTTGTAAACATGGTAGACCCAGTCTAACATTAAAAGGTTCTTTTAAAGTTGTATCATAAGGGATGAGCAAAGAGGGAGAGTTTGGTTGCTTCGTCTTTGAAGTTTGAACAGAAAGGAAGAGAGAGAGGGAGAAAGATATAGAGACAGAGTGTGTTCGAAGATGGGCAGACAGAGATGATGAACAGAACAGGTATACTTCCAACCCCCTTCTCCTCCTCCTCCTCCTCGTCTGCATCAATGGTGTCCAACCTCCCCTTCCTCCTCCCCATCTCTGGTGCCATAATCCCTTTCCTCCTCTGCCTGCTTCTTCTTCTCCCTAGCCTATCCTATTTTCCACATCCTACCTCCCTTCCTCTTCCTTTCAATTCCCACCACCCCCTCCCCCCCCCCCCCCCCCCGCCCCCAAAAAAAAAAAAAAAAAAACCCTTAGGAACAGGACTCAGGAAATGAACAATTTGCCATGAGTCCTTGCCACACCCATGCCCAAATCTCTGTCCACAAGCATGGACACCGATTTTTCCGAGGGAGCCAAAGCTAGATAACATAGGTCCCTACCCATTGTTTACCATTCTTTAAGGTCCCTTTCATAGCCTCAGTTACCTGTTCTTATTGTAGTGCAATTGTATCATATCATTCTTATTGTAATAGAAGTTTTATCTGGTTGCCTATCTCCCAAAGAAGAAAATCAATAGTATATATTGTTAAACTACACTACAGTCCACACGATGGGACCTACTCACAGTCCTCATCGTGTGGGACTCTTCGACCTGCACAGTTGGTGTGGGACACTTTGACCTGCACAGTTGGTGTAGGACTCTTTAACTACAGTTGCTGAGTTGGAATAGGACTCTACAGTCCTATAGTGTTTACAATTCTATACAGTATTATTGTAATTAGATCTCCTATTAGTATATGAACTCCTAATTAGTTTATTAGTTTACTTTACCAATTAGGCTTGTTAGTTTTCTTTTCCTATCTGGAGTTTATTTTGTCTTCAATTTGTGACTAGGACTCTGACTCGTAGAGTCCTAGATCATAGCTAATATTTGTTTTCTATTTTCTATAAATACAAGCTACAAGGAGAGGAGTACACACTCTCTCTTTCCTTTACACACATTGAGTCTCTCTCTCTCTCTCCATCTTCTCTTATTATTCTATTTTGTTACATGGTAGTTGTCGAGTCCTATTCCAACTCAGCAACTATAATCAAAAAGTCCTACACCAACTGTGTATGTCAAAGAGTCCCACACGATGAGGACTGTGAGTAGGTCCCATCGTGTGAACTGTAGTGTAGTTTAACACCCCTCTCTCAAGCTGGAGCACAGGAAAATGTAAGAGCTTCAGCTTGAAACAATATAGTAGTAATTACCATAGTTGTCAGGACGACAAGGCGATTCAAGGCGATCGAGGCCATCATGGGCGCTTAGGCGACCAAGGTGTTCCCTGTGTATTTTTTTTATTTCTAAAATATTAATACTATATTAATGTTTATATATATGCAGTATTCTACATAAATAATCAACATTTAAAACATAACTTCATTAATATGGGAAAACCAACAAGGCAAATATATATATTATATACTTATATATATGAGTACAACTATTTAAGGTCATGCCAACCCCACAAGCTTGAATCGCACGCGATGCAAATTAAGTAACGAAATATGTTTTATTAGGGAGCTTAATATCGTGTGGCCGATAAAAGTGGATGGTTAAAAACTTGAAATTGAATTGCAAGTAAACGAAAATATTAAGGGGACAGCCTTATCCTCATAACCATTTTATTAATGTTTTAAAATTTATCCTCATAAACATAAACATTTACCAAAAAAATAAATAAAATAAATAAATAAAGGCATAAGAAATAGGCGGTCGCCTAGGCACTCTGGGCGTCTAGGACCTGGGCGAGCGCCTTTCTCACTTTAGCAAGGCGCCCAGGCCCTCAAAAGGCGCCTGGACTCTTAGGTGATGCCTTGACAAGCTTGGTAGTTACAGTAGTAATGACAGCAACAGCAGCAGTAGCAGTAGTAGTATCAGCACAGTATAGGTCACTATAAACCAAATAATAATAGTAGCACAGTATAGGTCACTGTGAACCAAGTAGAAGCAACAGCAGTCGTAGTAGTAGTAGCAGCAGCACAGTATAGGTCATTGTAAACCAAATATTGGTAGTAGCACAGTATAAGTTACTATGAACCAGGTAGTAGCAGCAACAATTGTTGTTGTAGTAGTAGTAGCAACACAGTATAATGGTGGCTCCAACATGAGCAAAAATAGTAGGTTGCATCACGTACAATAAGTAGGTAGGCTGCAAGTAGTAGAGGTTGCATAATGTGCAACTGTAGTGAGCTACAAACACAAGTATGTAGTAGGTTGCATCAAGTGCAACAAGTAGGTAGGCTAAGCTCTCTTCAATGAACTTGAGTAGATATATATTTACACATTGACTCTCTCCATCTTCTCTTATTTTTCTATTTTGTTACATGATTTATATAATTTTTTTTGTACATGCTACTACACACTACAGTGCTGCTACAACTATTTGGTTCACAGTGACCAATACTATGTTGCTATTACTATTTGGTTCATAGTGAACTGTGCTGCTAGCCTGCTACTGCTACCACCACTGTTGTTGCCACTACTACTGCTACTGCTCCTACTGCTACAACTACTGCTTTTGCTTATCAGTTTGAAGATCTCCCGCCGTAATTTGTCCACGTAGAATATTCCACGTGAAGGGGAGATTGTAAATATATATCTGCTCAAGTTCATTGAAGAGAGCTTAGCCTACCTACTTGTTGCACGTGATGCAACCTACTATATGCTTGTGTTTAAAGCCTAATACAGTTGCACATAATGCAACCTTTACTACCTGCAGCCTACCTACTTGTTGCACGTGATGCAACTTACTACATACTTGTGTTGAGAGCCTACTACAGTTACATGTGATGCAACCTCTACTACCCATGGTTTAAAATCTCAACGACATCTCTGCTTTCTCGGTCTTCTCGGTGAAGACCGAGACAAGATAATGGTCGAGATCAAAACTTGATCTCGGTTGCATAATCTCGCCGGAATATCTCAAATCTCGACAGTTTTTCGCCAATATCTCGCGAGAAACTGTTTTTTTGCTTTTTGTCAAACCAATAAAAGGGGCAAGCCCTTGCACTCAGTCGAGATCTCGACTAACAACAGGTTCTTCAGCTTTTTTTCTTACCTTTCTCAAAAAACCTTCAAATCTCCCTCTTTTTTCTTAATTGCTGATTATGAAGTAATGATTTATATGATATACTTGGGTTGTTTTATAATGAAATATTATTTTTGTTTCTCATTCCCCTACTGCATTATTTTATTGTCTCATTTGCCATTTTTGAATAATTATATTAGATAATTATTGAGTACAATAACCAATATTAGCCTAAGTTTACAACAGGTTTCAGCGTTTACTGTCAAAACATGGGTGTAAACCCAAACAACCACAAAGTGTGATTATTTTTATAATTTTATGCTCTAAATGTGTTTATGTATGCTAAAATAAGATTTCCCTGAAGTATCAAGCCTAAAAAATGACATTTGGCCACCGAGATAGCCTTTTTTGAGGTCTCGATTTTTTGCACAGTCTCGGCGAGATCTCGCCGAGATCTCAATTTTCCCAAGGGCCAAGACTCCCCCAAGATCCGAGATTTAAAACCTTGCTACTACCTGCAGCCTAACTACTTGTTGCACATGATGCAACCTACTACATGCTCGTGTTGGGAGCCTACTATAGTTGCATGTGATGCAACCTCTACCACCTGCAGCCTACCTACTTGTTGTACATGATTCAACCTACTATTTTTGCTCGTGTTGGAGCCACCACTATTGCTGCTTGGTGTCTGCTTTATTGTTGATGCTACTTCTGCTTAGTTCACAGTGACCTATACTGTGTTGTTATTGTTGTTTGGTTCACAGTGACCTATATTGTGCTGCTTTACTACTACTATTGCTGCTTCTATTGATACATTGTTTCAAGCTAAAGTTCTTTCTGTTGTTGCCGCTTCCGTTGCTACATTGTTTCAAGCTGAAGTTCTTACATTCTCCCATGCTCCAGCTTGAGGGGAGGTGTTAAACTACACTATAGTCCACACGATGGGACCTACTCATAGTCCTCATTGTGTGGGACTCTTTGATCTGCAAAGTCGGTGTGGGACTCTTTGATCTGCAAAGTCGGTATAGGACTCTTTAACTACAGTTGTTGAGTTGGAATAGAACTCTACAGTCCTATAGTGTCTACAGTTCTATATAGTATTATTGTAATTAAATCTCCTATTAGTATACGGACTCCTAATTAATTTATTAGTTTGCTTTACCAATTAGGCTTGTTAGTTTCTTTTTTTTATTTGGAGTTTACTTTGTCTTTAGTTTGTGACTAAGACTTTGACTTATGGAGTCCTAGATCCGATCTAATAGTTGTTTTCTGTTTTTTATAAATACAAGCCACAAAGAGAAGAGAAACACACTCTCTCTTTCCTTTAAACACATTGACTCTCTCCATCTTCTCTTATTTTTCTATTTTGTTACATATATAAAGGTGGCATTGCCAGCTATCCAAGCAAGATCAAAGACATCACATAATTACGAAGAAATATAATCATGACAATTTTCCCTTAAACAACAACTAGAACAAAAGAACAAGATCATCATCATTCATCATCAACCACAACAACACAATAATAATAGGACCAACAATCACTTGAGAGCACCTCTTCCATTCAGCAGTATATTGTTTTGGAATGATCTCAATCTTTCTATTCTCATCATTCATAACAGCATCAAGAGCTTCTTTTGCCATGCCATTGCAGTTGACAAACCATTGTGGCTTTATCATTGGTTCCACAACATCATTGCTTCTTGAACAAAAGCCAAGCCGCATCTCATTATTTTGAGCTTCTCTGTAGAGCATCTAGAAAGAAGGGGAGGATTCTATCAATTAAATTTCAACTCACAAATACTTCAAAATAGCTAAGAAGAAATTACTAAATGCTGTATCAGAAAACAAGATAGAAGCAAGCCGTGAAACAGTAATATTAACGTAAGCAAATGACGATGGGCAAAAAAGACAAAAAAATATAATAATAATAATAATAATAATGGGCAAAATAAGATACTATCAGTTCTAGACCAATCCCTACAAATTTAACACATTGAATGCAGAAAATTAAGCGATGGGTGAGACGAATAGTATCTAATCTTGGTTTCATGAATAATATCTAATCTTGGTCCCTATTAGGAAAAGAAAAACTGTTATATACTGTGTAAAAAACCCCAAAAAAGATAACTAAATAAAACAAGCAAGCAGTCAAACGTTGACATATTAACGTATCTATTCAAGATGATTCAAAGCAAAATAAGATACAATCAGCATGGGCTCTGTCCCTACATATTTACACAACAGATGCAGAAAATAAATTTGGACAAACCAAAGCAATTATTTAGATGATAATAGTTAATAGTGATGCCTATTTCTCTGTAAAATCAAGACAGTAATAATACAAAAACAAAAGAAGAAACTGAAATTAAAAAGAAAACAATTACAAGTAGCTTAAGCACTCTAAAACATTATGTAAGAGAAACAAAAGCAATTAAAATTAGTTGGTAAGCAGATTGGTTGGAGATCCAGGCTCAATGGCATAAGAGGTGACACCCCTCCCCCTTTCCCGCAGGGGAAAAAAACAAACTGCTTCAGGGCCAAAAATGACTACGCACTTCTTTTCAAATTTAAAATATCCACCTTAGCACTTAATAAATGTTGGAGTAATGATATAAAATACACTATTGCTGACTGTGCTGCTTTGACTTAGTCAAAGCAATTAATGATGTAGACTGATGAACTCCTAATTAGTTTATTAGTTTGCTTTATTAGTTTCCTTTACCAATTAGGCTTGTTAGTTTCATTATACTATTTGAGTTTACTTTACCTTTAATTTGTAACTAGGAATCTGACTTGTAGAATCCTAGATCCTATCTAATAATTTTTTTTCTATTTTCTATAAATACAAACTACAGAAAGAGGAGCAAGACATCGATTCTCTCTATCTTCTCTTATTCTATTTTGTTACATGGTATTAGAGCAATCCCCTAGGTTGCCGTTTTGAGAGTCGTTTAAGGTTCTCCGTTAGGTGTGCAACTACCACTATTGCTGTTCCTGCTACTACTGATGCTACTACTACTAGGTTCACGGTGATCTATACGGTGCGGATACTACTACTTGGTTCACAGTGACCACTACTTCTAGTGCCACTACTACTGCTACTGCTACTGCTACTGCTACCACCACTACTGCTACTGCTACTACTACTACTACTACGGCAGCCACTACTACTGCTACAACTGCAGCTACATTATTTCAAGCAAAAGCTATAACTGTTGCTGTTTTTGCTACATTATTTCAAACTGAAGCTCTCACATTCCCTCATGCTCCAGCTTGAGAAGGGTGTTAAGAGTAATGATATAAAATACACTATTGCTGATTGTGTTGCTTTGACTTAGTCAAAGCAATCAATCATGTTGTCTGATAGACTCCTAGTTAATTTATTAGTTTGCTTTATGAGTTTCTTTTACCAATTAAGCTTGTTCGTTTCATTTTCCTATTTGAGTTTACTTTACCTTTACTAAGACTCTGACTTGTATAGTCCTAGATCCTATATAGTTGTTGTTTTTTACTTTCTATAAATACAAGCTACAAGGAGAGGAGCAAGACTTATCGATTCTCTCCATCTTCTTTTATTTTTCTATTTTGTTATAACGAAAAAGCAATTTCAGAGACAGTAATACTATTTCATTAAAAAAAAATATCAATTACAATTAATAGACTGTGTCTCACGCATATACCTTTAATAAAAAATAAATAACAAAAAAATAGGAAACATATTGATTATTTCAAAACTAGGAGGCAAAAATAAATAAATTTAAATTTCCTTAATTATTTATTTTTTATTATAAAGAAATTTAAATTTATTATTATTTCAAAATTTATGATTTATAGTTGTTCTTAGAAGAGAGAAAGAGTAGAAACAAAGGGTACGCTCCTTTTGCCTGCCCCTATCCCGATGAGCCGAAACCAAAGCTCTCATTTTTTGTTGAGTAGTTGTTCGAGTAAGTCTTGAATGAGCCCCTCGAAAGGTTGATGCAAATAAACGCATTTTTGTTCTACGTCTCCGAGCTATATATCATCGTCTAGTTCTGGTCATTGAATCAAATTAAACTTTGATGAATAACTAATTGAAATTGATTTCTTTTCTTTCAGTTATTCTTTTTCCTTCTTCCGGTCTATTAATAACAAAACGGATTCGTCCGATGTATAAAATAAAAATTCCAACGGCTTTTGCTACTATGACCTTCCCAACCACGATTTTTTTCAAACATTTCTCCTCGAAATAAGAAATTCTATCGATACTAGGTATCAAAAAAAATACTATAAAAAAAATAGTGGGTTCCATCGTTTCTATGGTTACTTCTTAAACAGTGAGGCCCCCTCTATACGCCGGAGCCCTTCCCTCATTTAATGAATGTTATTGATAACTTGTACAGTTCTAACCCTACCGCTCGTCTCGTTCACTAATTGGGAAAGGAAAGGCAGATTCAACTTTGCTCAAAAGCATCAACCGATGCAGTCTACAAAAAATTTCCCATTTGAAGGGCAAACCGAACATTCTTTTTTTTATTGAAACCAAACATTCTTTCATTTATGTTAGACATTTTCATTTAAAAAATAAAAAAAAAAAGGTAGCTCTAAGCATTTTCCAACTTTGAGGCAGATTTACAATCTTTTAAAATTCATAGACCAATGTAAGTGGCTGGCAGGATCGTCTTTATGCTGTATCCATGATGGTCGATATTCAAGACCTTTAAAAATTATACATACCACCAATTTCATGTCCAAATTGATCTTTTTTAATCTTTCAATAGTCTAACCTGCTGTACAACTCGAGAAGTGCACTTGTACGGAATTAAGAGAGATATTTAGTCATATCCAAGACAAAACATTTTTTTTTATCAACATACTTGTTACAAAATGTTAATTATATACATATGTTACCAGGATGCCAAGGTGGGTGTAGCTACGTCTGAGTCCAAAACGCACAAAGGCAATTGACTCAACAAACTCCAAATAATAGAATCCAATGACTTGGGGCAATGCATTTTTTATATGTTTTTAGAATCATCCTTAACTATATTTATAGGAAAAAAATTTCTGCTTTGTACCGCAATGTGATCGGGAGTCAATCAATGACAAATACCTCCTATTTACGAATTCCTGATATTGCATAAGAGTCTACACGCCCCCGCCCCTTACACACCTAGGAATCCCTCCACCACCTGAGAATCTCTCCCCCCAAGTTTCGAGGTACTGGTTCCGACCAGCCTCGAAACCGAGTTGTCTCAGATTATTACCGGGTTAATTCACCTTGGTTTCGAGGCTAAGTTTTTTTTTCAATCTGATTTTTCTTTTGTGTATCATATTTTAACTTTTTTACACCTATATTTCACATTTGTTTAAAAAAAATCCAAAATGATATTATATAGTGTGGACCCAAATTTGCAATTGTACGCTAAGACTTGGAATTGTGTCCAAAGTTAGATAGGCAGCACTTATTTCATTTACCTATGATATTATTCAAAAAAAAAAAAATTAATCCAATAAAAATAGTCTAAAATTCAAATTCCAAATGGATAATAAGTCATCTTTCAAGCTTGACTACAGCAAATCCTGTGTTATACGCCCTAGAGATATAGATGAGTAAAAGGGAGCACCCTTCAATAACAAAAACCAGATTTTTTTGTGCAAGGGCAATTTTCAATTTCCAAATTATAAACTTTTTCTCAAATCTAAAAATTTCATAAATCTTACCATAGTAAAGCATCATTAAAAACCAACAGTGCGCCAAAATAATCTCATGCTTCAATGTCCAAAAAATTATTTTCATCAAGAGGCGACTTTAAACAGCATTCATGTACTCCGAATAAGGTTTGACCGGAGTCAACTTTCCAACAAATCCGATATTGTTTGAATCTGAGATACATTGAAGGAGTTACACTCCGGTCAAACTTATTCGGAGTGGGCGAATGTTGTTTCATTTAAATGGAAATAATTTTTTAGGCATCAAAACAAAAGATTATTTTGGCACTCTTCTGGCTTTTAGTGATGTTTTACTATAAACGATTTATGAGATTTTTAGATTGTAGAAAAAACCTAGCATCTGAAAGTTGAAAATCACCCCCGCAACCGGAAATGCCGTTTTTGTTCTTGAAATGGAGGGTTGACATTTTATCTTTTTGAAAATTTGAATTTTAAACTATTTTAACTAGATTCAAATGGAACGTTTGCTTATTTATGACTAATATCTTAAACTACCTAATAAGTGTTGTTCTGTGTGTTGTTCCTGTCTATGGAGTCGAAGCTCGTTATTTGGAGTCAAAACTTGTGCTTTCAATTGAAACCTGTCAAAATACACAGGTTTCAAACCTGTCAAAATACACAGGTTTCTTTTTTTGGGTAACTAGATAATTTATCAACCCAAGAGAAGAGAACACAGCAACCGCCTCCAGCAGGGGCGGGACAAAAAAACCAACCCGAACAGCAACAAAAGATAGAAACAACCAACCCAACCCCCAAGAACTCTACACATGACAACTAACCAAACAAACAGAACCTAGGAACCCAACATACAAGATAGGCACGAAACCACCAGCTGCAACCAAGCAAAAGCCAAAAACACAGGTTTCATTAACATATAAAATTCCAGAGTGAGGATTAGATATTAAGGATATGTAAGGCTGAGAAACCTAGAATTTCAGATTCTAAAGCCGAGTTTTGTAGCTGGAGTTTGTGGACCCTGTTTCTATTCGACCCTACTTTACAAGAGAGAGGAAGAGTGAGATTGAAGAGATTGAAAAGGGCACAAACACGGGGCATCTTCTCAAACTCCAGTCAACACCCAGCCTAGGGTATTGCCGTCACCTCCTCCTATTCAACCTCAATATTAGATAAGATCGAAAGAGGGAGACATAAAAGGCTCTCCGGCACCTTGCTCAGTCCATGGTCATCTATCACCAAATCAGCATCTACACATATGAACATGCAATTTCTTTGGAGGAATGCCGAATCTGCATAACACATACACACACACATACACACACACACACACACACACATATCATAAGCATACAAACATGGAGAGGAAGGCTTCCAATCAAAAAAAGGAAAAAGAAAAAAGAAAAAAAGAGAAAGTCTTAAAGTAACTTGAACCCTGCCACTCCAAAAAACTTTTGGAATAGCTGTTTTGGGTGGCCAGATGAGTATCCAAGTTTGCCTCCAAAGCTTTCTATAGCTGCCAATATGGGCAATACAGGGTGTTTTCCTTAATTATTCACCAAGAAAAGGAGATCAGGAGATATCTGTAAGGAGGGGTTAGGTACGGGATGATTGCTTGCTATAACGAAGATGAGTATCCAAGTTTGCCTCCGAAGCTTTCTATAGCTGCCCATATGGGCAATACAGGGTGTTTCCCTTAATTATTCACCAAGAAAAGGAGATCAGGAGATATCTGTAAGGAGGGGTTAAGGACAGGATGATTGCTTGCCATAATGAAAGGAAATTCAAGAAACCAGCAGAATATTGCTAGAAGCAAAGCTGAAAGGCAAAGGGAAAAAAACAAAGAAGAAGGATTATGGATTGTAGAAGGAGATCTCTAATTTAATCTTCAGAGTTAGGTGTGCCAATTATCAACTGCTACACCACGAAGAAACAACGAATCCCAACTGCGGATATATATAAGAGCCAAAACTGCTAAGGGCATTTCATCCAGCATAAACGTGATAAGTACAATAAAAAAAGACTGATATGCACAGAATTAAAAAATAAATAAATAAACACCTCCAGAGCTGACATTGAAACAAAACTTGCAAATTAGACCCACAGTCAGAGTAACTCCAGTAATAAGCTAGAAAGGACAACCAAGTCAAAAGAACCAAAATCAAAAAGTACTAGATAGCAAACAAATAACTAAACGGCATAATGCAGGTCAGGTCAATATTCGAACATTAAAGGAAGCAATGCTAAGAATATTTCCTGAATTAGAAACTTCTCTGACAAACTATTATTTCAATAGGTATACATACATTTATCCATACATACACACATATATTAATGACTATGCAAGTTCCAGCCCACATACATGTTAAATTGATGGAATGAACAATGACGGAAAAAAATGCACATCAGTGGAGTAGATACAAAATATCAGCCTAGCAAGATCACTAAAAAGCTAATACGAACCAGACAGAGCAACTGAATTCACTACCTCAATTTCAAGACTATGGTATATTATGCAGCAACTATACCTTATCCTTCAATGCCTGAATGACAGCTTCACGAGCTTTAAACCGTGGCATCCCTTCAAACTGACCACCGTTGCTGTTTATCTTCCCATTATCAGTGAAAATGTTGATGAATTCAAGATTATGACGCTTTCCAACCTCAAAATCATTTGGGTCATGAGCTGGAGTTATCTGTTATGAGCCAAAAACAATCATTTCCACTATAAGTTGAGTATATAAACTGGCATTTCATTATTTATTTTTCTGTCTGACAAAGTTCCAATGCCAAAGCTTCTTTTAATAGAAGACTACATGATTTTCATGACTGATGTCCAATGTCCATGTATGTTCATACAAATGTGAATCAAAATTCTATTTGTAAAAGGCACATGATTGACATCCTTCTCCTGCAAAAGGGCATATTTACCTTAACAGCACCAGTCCCAAATGTAGGATCCACAAGTATTCCATCACAAATTATTGGGAGTTTTCTTCCACCGAATGGATGAACTGCAAATTTTCCATGCAGAGCTCTGTACCTCTCATCCTCAGGATGTATAGCAATTGCAGTATCACCAAGCATTGTTTCCACTCTAGTTGTAGCAACAACAATCTCACCAAAACCTCCCTCAAGAGGGTAAGCAAAAGATGTTAAGACACCAAACTCCACAGGGTTTTCATACCCAGGAACCTTTAATAGAGTTCTTTCTTTGATGTCCTTATAGTCTACCTAAAGAAGTGTAAACATCAAGGATTAATCACCTCCAACTTTACAAGAATCAAGCATATAAATAAAACATTCAAAGATTGCAGCAGAGAACCTCAATATCAGAAATGGCTGTTCGTAAGATGCAATCCCAATTCACTAGCCGATGATCCCTGAAAAGAAGAAAAGAATAAATAGCTTTTTGGAAGCATATGTTGGGATAAGGTTTTCTTGATCTGTTGATTGGTAGATTTCAAATGAATGTGCTAAAAAAAAAAAAAGAATTAGATCCTATAAAGTAATGAAAAGGAATAAAGATGGACAGATAGATACTCTTCTATTGATTTACACGGAGTACTATACCAATTTAGTCCTAAAAGGCTTACAACCAAGTGAACAATAATATCTTGTTACTGTCTATACAATTCATCAGCACACTTTCCAATTGTCTCCCAGGGCCCAATATACAGGTTCTTGCAAAAATAAAGAGATTGAATTCAATCATTCGGATTAAGGCTTCTAAAAATTGAAGTTGAAAAAGTTATTGTTGATTTGGTTAATTAACCCCCAAATACCCATACTACCTTCTCATATGTAATATTTGATAGAAATTACAGTGGAAGGATTTAGAATTTGAATACATATCAGGATATTACATACTGCTTCACAAACTTGATATGCAAGTTTAAAAGAAAGTGCATATGAACCTTCAAGATCCTAACATGAGCAAATGCCTAGGAAAATTTTCAGCACAGGAAGGAACGAAGAAACAAGGGTATCCTCAAGCCTCGTCTAGTTTAAGACCCTGCTGTGAATGTCTTCTCAGCTGATTTCACATTTTCACCCTTGGATGCTATTCCTTGCCTTCAAGGAACCAGCAACGAGTATAGTTGAGACTGGAGACGGACCACCAAGGCAGGGATCTCTATCGTTGGGCAAATAACTAGTAAAATCTATCTTGGCTCTCTTAAGGAATAATGTAAACAGAAAAGAGCTGGGTGCTAAAATATGGGAAGAACCATTATAGCCAGGTTGTTGGCTTTCAAGCAGAATTGTGGCACATGAAAAATAGATAAGCACCATTAAGACGTACACTTCCAATTTCCAAATCCCACCATAAGTTTGTCGGGATTGAAGATGAACTGAACCCAGAGTTCAGATATATAACCGAAGAGAAGGAAACCCCCACAATGCATGCAATATCAGCATAGTGCTTAAGGGCCCGTTTGATAAAACTTCTACTTCTGGATTCTGGATTCTGGTTCAAATTTGGATTCTACTCCAAGCTACTCCAGGATTATTTTGGAGTAGAAACTTGTTTGATAACGCAATTCAAAAATGGATTCCAGAGCATCTTTAGATCAGAAACATGTTTGATAACACACTATCCCCCCAATCGAAGTCTAAAAAAACAGTCATGGTAGTAGTGGGTGGTGGTGGTGGGTGGTGTCAGTGGTGGTGGTGGTGGTAGTGGGTGGTGGTGGCGATGATGGTGGTGGTGGTGGTGGTGGGTAATGGTAATGGTGGGTAGTGGATGGTGGTGGCAGTGGTTGTGGTGGTGACGACGGTGGTAGTTGTGGTGTTGGTGGCGGTGGTGGTGATGGTGGTGGTGGTGGGTGGTGGCGGTGGTGGTGGTGGTGGTGGCGGTTATGGTGATGGCGGTGGTGGCGGTTATGGTGATGGCAGTGGGTGGTGACGGTGGTGGTGGTGGCGGTGGCGATGGTGGTGGCTGGTGGCGGCGGCGGTGGCTGGTGGCTGGTGGTGGCGGCGGTGGTGGTGGTGGTTGGTGGCTGGTGGGTGGTGGCGGTGGTAGTGGAGGTAGCGGTGGTGGTGGTGGTGCCAGCTGCGGCGGCGGCGATGGCAGTGGTGGTGGTGGCAGTAGTGGTGGTGGTGGTGGTGGCGATGGTGGAAGTGGGTGGTCGGTGGTGGTTGGTGGTGAGTGGTGCCAGTGGCGGTGTTGGGTGGTGGCGACGGTAGTGGTAGTGGTCAAGTGAGAGTCATGTGAAAGTTGACTCTTTTTTTTTTTCCTAAAAAATTGATCCAACAGCTTGGAGCAAGTATTTATGACTCCAAAATTTTGGATTCTAGAGCCATTCTGAATCCGGTTCACTCTGTGAGAGTTGGAATCCAACCGAACTTATCAAACGCACTTCTACTCCAAAATGGCTCCCTGGGAGCCAGAATCCATAGAATCCAGAAGCAGAAGTTTTATCAAACAGGCCCTAAGCGAGCAGAATATGTACCTGCCTCATTCCAAGGCTGTTATTCCCATCCCAGGATATTCAAAAAAGTTGGAAAGGCATAAAAATTCAGATGCTAGAAGAAAGCATAAATGATTGGTGGTGGTTATGGCATTATGCAATGAAGAGTAGGAATGGGAAAAGGGAAGACAGGATGTTGAATAGATGGTTTATGGTGTGCGACCGAAAGAATAAGGGTATTATATGCAAGCAGTTTCTTCGAGCATATTCAGGCTTGTGAGGCTGTCTACCACTTCAAAGCATAGTGATTTTGGGGTGGGTGAAGCATAAAGTGAGCATTTGCACCAAGGCTGGATGGTCATACCATCATAGCAGGGAATCCAGTTTGCTCTTCTTCTTCTGTCCCTTATTCTCCTTATGTGTTCAGTTTCTCTTTCAATTCTATGCAGTGTGTTTTGGCTTTTTATTGAAATTCCATTGAAGCTATGTAAATTTTAGCTTGGATGTACCTCAGTTTCCAAAAAGGAAAGTGACAAAAAACATTTATGTATGCAATGGTTCCCCCAACAGCAATTCCCCATATTCTAAATTCAAAAACCAGAAGCCACTTCAGTTATAATTAGTTGTTTCAGCTTACTTCCAACCCCAAGAGAAAGTAAATGATATATTATATACATTGTGCGTCTTGTCCAAGGTTCAAAGAAGTGGAGTCAGGGATGAATTCTGATTTGGTAAGAATCGGCAAGGATCGGTAAGAATCGGCCAAATATTGCCAACCGATCCACTGCATTGGACTGGGTTAAGTACAGGTTGGAAAAATATTTAAAAAAAAGTGTCCAAGGGGTAAATGCGAACTAGGATAGGATAGGACTGTGCATGCCGGGCCTGCAGTTTACTAGGAAGGACCAAACAATGGTCACGAATCTAAAGGGCTAACAGAAATTTCAAGAAAAAAAAATTCACTTTATGTGTCCACTTTCCTGAATCTTCCTTGAGGCTCTATCTTCACCGTCCAGAGTCTTCCTTGAGGCTCTGATCCTCTCTCTTTATCCCTCTCCAATTGCCATGAACGAATGACGGAAGCATCAAACATTCTGATCATGAAAAATGACAGAGACGATGACGACAGGGAGTTCAAGTCTGGCTCCTCCAGCTCTGGCTCCCCCTCCCTTTCTCTCCCTTAGGGTGGTTATTCCGTCTCCTTATTGCCCCAATTAATGTGCCATCCTCGTCACCAGCTTCGTCATCAACATCTGTAAAGGAGGCACCACCCAGCAATACCCCACATGCTTTGAGGAGTCAGGTTTCAACCAACTGAACTCAGTTTTGACACAGGTCAAAACCAGTATGACCCGTGGCACTAAAAAAAAATACCAGATTTCGACTGAAACCAGTTTATATTTCATTTACTTAAGATATTATTCATTAACAAACACCCACCATTGAATCCAATAAAAGTAGTCTAAAGTTCAAATTCCAAAAGGATAAAAATTCAACAAGAACAAAAAACACATTTCCATTTACGGGGGTGATTTCCAACTTTCTAATGCTAAGGTTTTTCTACAATTTAAAAATATCATAAATCTTATTATAGTTAAACATCACTACAAACCAGAAGAGCGCAAAAATAATCTTTTGTTTTGATGCCCAAAAGATTATTTCCATTCAGAAACTTTAAATAGCCGTCACGTAAACCGAACAATGTTTAATCGGAGTGTAACTCCTTCAATATAACTCGGATTCAAGCAATCTCAGAATTGTGAGAAAGTTGATTATGTTAGCTTTGCAACAATCCGAGTTATAATGAAAGAATTACACTCCGTCAAACCTTGTTTGGAGTACGCGAATGTTGTTTAATGCATAATTTAAAATCTCGAATCTCGAGGTCGTCTCGACCTTGAGAAAAACCAAGATTTCCGAGATCTGGCGAGAACCTGCAGTAAGGGTAAAAATAGGTGTTTCAACTTGTTTAAGGCCATTTTAAGACTTTATACTCCAGGGAATACTATCTTAACATATATAAATACATTTAAAGCATAAAATTGTAAAATTGAAAAATTGTAAAACTAATCACACATTGTGGGAAAATCATATATTCATAAATCATAATTCCATAAAATGATACAAATACCCAAAATCAAATAATTCCATGTTGTGTAAGATTTGTGTAAACCCTCAAGAAAATGGAAGAAATGGAGAAAGAGAAAGCAAATGAAGACGAAAAGAAGCAAACAACAAGTCTCAGTCGAAATTTCGACTAAGACTTGGTCTTATATAAATTATTGAACCAATTTGGTTAGATACTGGTCGAAACCAGTCAAAAACTGGTCGAGACCACTATCAACCCTGTGTCTCGTCTCAAGCCGCTCGAGATCTCGCCGAGATTTTAAACTATGGTTTAAAGTCACCCCTAGATGAAAATAAATTTTCGAGCATCAAAGCAAAAGATTATTTTGGTGCACTAATGGTTTTTAGTGATGCTTTATTATAATAAGATTAATGAAATTTTTAGATTTAGAAAAAAAAAAAAAAAAACTAGCATTTGGAAGTTGAAAATCGCCCCCGCACCTGAAAATCCAGTTTTTGTTCTTGAACAGTAAAGTTGACTTCTTATCCTTTTGGAATTTGAATTTAAAACTATTTTTATTTGCTTATTTGTGACTAATATCTTAAGCTTACTTAAATGATATTAGTCATAAATAAGTATTGCTTATTTAACTCTGGACACAATCTCAGGTCTCCGCGTAAACAACCAAACTTGGGTCCACATCACATTATTCTATTTAGATTTTTTTTTCCTAAACTAATATGAGAAATTGGTGTAAAATGGTTCAACTTTGCTATACAAAAAAATAAATAAATAAATAAAAATAAAAAACCACTTTTGGGCCTCAAAACCTAAGTTCTGAGATCCCCAAGGAAAATCCCAAGTTTCAACCAACACAAGGTCGAAACCTGAGACAACTAGGTTTCGAGGCTGGTCAAAACCGGCCTCGAACCGACTCCTCGAACCTTGTACCCCCATACTCCCAAGTCTACCTTGCAACATAATAATTGATCTTGCCATGAAGCAAACCAGGAAAGGCTCTCTCTCTCTCTCTCTCTCTCTCTCTCTCTCTCTCTCTCTCTCTCTCTCTCCCCCCCCCCCTTACAGCTCTCCACTCCCCCCTCAATCTCCCTCCATGCTTCGCTTCTGGAAACAATTGTTTTAATGCCTCAGCTCACTTCTTCTGTGGCTTTTTGCAACACACCGCATTCCTACAAGATTCCTGCAATGAAGTACACATACAAACTCACATAGTCTCCCTCTTCCTCTCCTCCATGCCTACATCCCAACAACTTTCTCCCCCCCCATTCTAGCTCTCCCCCTCCCTCCTCCCTCTGCACAACTAGAGATTCCCTGCCCCTCCTCCTCCCTCTCTCAGTTGCCCTCAGTTCTTTTAGAAGAATCCAACATTGTTTTTTAATATCTAATAAGAACATATGTGGCAAGCATGCATTAGGTCGGATCAGATCAGATCAGTCTCCGCCACCCGATTTGATTTAAGCGCCTACATGTTGCTCGGAGCGGAACACCAGGAATTGGGAATCAGATCCAACCGATTCCGCTCCAATTCAGCAAGAATCAGCTACCCGGTTCTGATTCCTACAACCATGGTCTCATTAATAATGATCATAATAATAATACTAAAAATAATTCCTGGTAGTAACCCATCCCACACGGCAAAAGGAAAATACTATACCTTTATGAATCATATAATATTTCTGATAAAAATAGCTTTTAGTTACACGTTTGAACTTAGGACTGTCCACTAACTTGCTTGCTTTATTGCTAGAATACAAAAATTGAACAACGAACTAGACAAGAACTATAATTAAAGAACAACAGTAACCCATCTTCTCAATGTTATGAAAAAATCACAAACTTAGAACAAAATTAATGTTAAGGAAACAATAGCATAAAGATGTCCAATACCTATAGATAAGACCTTCATTGTGAAGCCGAACAAAAGCCTCTGTTACCGCCTTTGACCGTTTCTCATCCATTGTGAAGCACTAAAGATGAATAAGACAAACATGCAAAGTTGATAGCAAGAATAGGCTAAACAATCAACTCAAGCTTATTATATTTATTAAGATTAAATGAATCACATGATTCACATCAGCAGCAATTGTTTTGAAGTCTAACCTCACGGGACCAGTCAAGAGAAGCACCTAACCGACGTAGCTGATTTAATATAGTGCCACCATATTGATTTTTCCATTTCCAGACCTTCTCACAGAAACATTTACCAGAACCACAAGATTATAGATGCATATGGGGGCAAAGGCAAAGCAACATTAGTTCCTGTACTACTTGTAAAAAAAATCATATTCAGGCTAAAACAAACTAATGGCTGTCCAAACTCACTTCAGACACAAAACCTTCACGACCAATGTCGTGTCTAGTTAATTTCTTTTCTCTCATTATCTTCTTCTCAACAACAACCTGCAGAATAGCATCCAGATAGTAAATTACGCTACAAGATAACATCTCACTTTCTTCCACACAAAGTATTAGAAATTAACAACGCAACAGATGAACAGCAGCGAAAGGGAAAACATAAGAAACACAACACAACGATTTTACGTTGTTCACCCACACAGTGTGTATGGGCTATGTCCACAATAGAGCAATCAATCACTGATTCCACTATTCTAAAGAAGTTACAATGCTCAATCTCTCTCCTTACGAGATTACACTCTATATATAGGGAAACCTAAACCCCGAAAATACAAAATTGCCCCCAATAATTGTGGCAAAGTGAACAGTACTTTCTGTCTTAAGAGAATATAAAGCTTCACACATAACACAAAGAAGCACAAACCGAATTTATAAATAAATAAAAAAATAGTTCCAAAGAGTATTTTGTGTACGTGAGAAAGAAAAAGGAATAGAGACAGACAGAGAGGAAGACTTAGAGAGAATATAATTTCATATAGATTTCACAAAACTAAAACCAACCTCAAATAGAAACTAAAGAACAGAGAGCAGCATACACCACCATCACATCTTCACACACTTGCACGATGCCATCACATGGCAACATGCAGTGACCTCCATAACAACATCAAAGGATATAAGAAATTGGAATATCCAATCTGTCCCTATAGAACAAATTTATCTTAAAAGGTTCTGTTTTAATCTACAATCTAAGATGAGAATTAAAACTTTGGAAAAAATCTTACTTGTTTCATGAAAAAAAATTAGACTTCTAAATAAATCATTGTTAAAAAATCTACAACAACAAAGCCTTATCCCAACTAAATGGGGCCAGCTACATGGATTCTTGTCTGCCAATCAGCTTTTTTCGATATCATACTTGAAGCAAGGCCTAAGCTATACATGTCTTTCTTTGCCACCTCCCCTAGAGTCATCTTAGGTCTGCCCCTAGCTCTTTTAGATCCTTCAATCTGAATCAAATCACTCCTCCAAACGGATGCATCTAACGGCCTCCGTCAAGTATGGCCATACCATCTCAAACGACTTTCTCGTAGTTTATCTTGTATCGGCGATACTCCTAAATCAGCTCTAATACGATCATTCCTTACCTTATTGATGCGGGATCGGGGTTGAGAAAACCCTAATTAGATACTCTAGTAGGCCCACCCAAAACAATATAAAAATAACTGATGAGGTGCAGTGGCAGAATTGTAATTAAACCCAAAACTCAACCAGTAATGGCAATTTTCTAATTAATCAGAAGTCTGAAATAACTCTAAAGAACCAAACAGAGCTTTAGGATGAAATTAAAGTTAAAGAAGTAGGGATAAACTTGGAAGAAAGCATGAAATTGGACAAAACAGAACTATTTTATAAAAGGAGGGCATAATAGGAAATTCAGGAATAAAGGGTCTTCTTCTACATTCGTTGGAGACCAGTTCACGAACAGGAATAGCGGCAGCAACAAACCAGATTGGGTTCAAGTGGGATATCACACCCAAATCGGCTCCTTTTGACTTGGAAATCTAAGAGCAGAATCGCAACTGCCTGGTCTATTGAATCACACTAACAATTACTCTAAACAGCAAGGATTGAAAGGGTTTTGAAGATTTGACACTAGATGTGGCGGTAGGAGAGAGAATGGATGAGTTGCAGGTTTAACTCTAACTCAGAATGGAGTCGTCTGGGGGTAAAGCTTAAAGGTTGATGTCTCACTTAGGTATGGGAGGTTTTCCTAAAGTTTCAGGTTAAGGGCATGAGAGACGAGGGGTTCGATGGCTTTCTAATGGGGCTGGTATTAGCGCCTAGAACAGGGGAACAGTAGAAGAACAGGGAAAGGGAAGAAGAAGGAAGAGGAAGAAGGGAAAGAGGGAGAAAGGAAGGAGGACAAAAGGGGGATCCAACCCAAGAAGTGGAGCCCTGCTCGCAAAGATGAATCACAGAGAGAGAGAAAGAGAGAGAGAAAGCTTCAAACTTCTGCCTGCAGGCTCATAACCAATAACTCAATTCTTCATTCTATTTCAATCTCCAAATAATAATGCTATTACATGTTATTTTAAAGATAAAACTTTCCTAACTAAATGAAATAAAACTAAGTAACTAAATAAAATCCTAATTAAGATGGAAACCATAATCTACTAATTGCCTAATAAAATATTGCCTAAACTTCTAATCTAAAATTCCAAATTTGAAAAATTACAAATATTACAATTAAAATTGAATCTGATAAATATTCTAATCCATGCCCATCTCAGCTTGTGGGCCCACTGCTGCATCACTTATCCTTCTTAGTTTTGCCAAACATCCATCTTAACATCCTTATCTCAGCTACACTAAGTTTATCTATGATGTTTCTTAACTGCCCAACATTCTGCACTATACATCATAGCCGGTCGAATGACTATCTTATAGAATTTTCCTTCAAGTTTTAAAGGAATACGTCAATCACACAACACTCCAGACGCACTTCTCCACTTCATCCATCCTATTTTAATCCTTTGTAAAACATCGTCTATGTCACCTTCTTTGTTTATGATTGAACCTAGATACCTAAAATGATCACTTTGTTGTATCTCCCTCTCATGAATTATCACCACCTCATTATCCATCCTTATGTGACTAAAATTACACACCATATATTCCGTCTTCATTCTACTTATCATAAAAACCTTTTGATTCCAATGTTGATCTCCATAGCTCCAACTTGGCATTAATCCTACTATTATCTTATCCACCAAAACAATATCATCAGCAAAAAGCATACACCAAGGAACTTCATCTTGAATGTTTTTGGTTAGATCATCCATAATGAGGGCAAACGAATAAAGACTTAAAGCTGATCCTTAATGTAACCCCATTATAATTGGGAATTCACAACCTTGATCCCCCACGGTTTCCACACTAGTCACCACATTATAATACATATCCTTAACTATGTCTACATATTTGCTTGAAACGCATCTCTTCTCTAGTACTTGGCAGATTAACTCCCTAGCAACTCTATCATAGGCTTTTGTGGATCGATAAAAACCATATGGAGGTCCTTCTTGCCTTCTCTACATCTTTCTATGAGTCTCCTAAGCAAGTAAATAGCCTCTGTCGTGGATCTACCTGGCATAAAACCAAATTGGTTCTCCATAATGGTAGTTTCTTTTCTCAAGCGGTTTAAATAACTCTCTCCCACAGTTTCATAGTATATGACTCACTAGTTTTATGCCTCTGCAGTTTTTGCAGCTCTGAATATCACATTTGTTTTTTTAGATCGGAACCACAATACTTTTCCTCTGTTTATTTGGCATTTTCTTTAAGCTCATAATCTACAAAAAGAGATAATTTTTTTTTACATATAGGATGAAAACAAGTAGCAATTACTCCATTGGTTAGAAAAGGTCTTCAAATCTCTACATGTGCTTTTGTTAAAGACGCAAGAGAGAGAGAGAGAGGGACCAAAATTAATAGCTAGTAACTTACCTTTTTTAATATAACAAATAAAAAAATCATGCTTAAGATATTTTGATTGTTTCGAGTATGACTAGTTTGTTACAAACTTACAATAACATCAATAATGAAATGATATAAATATACCATAGTTTAATAAATTGAAACTGAAGCAAACTCCAAACATCCAATTTTGAAATTCCAAATCTTCATAATAGCAGATAAGTGTCCTTTATGGGACATCCTTCATAAGGTTTAGCCTAAGAAGTACTATAGTACTCACTCTCAGTAACACACACATAAGGATTTACATAAGCATGCATTATTGCATGCACAAGTTTTATATATATAAACAACTAATGAAACACTAACGTATGATCCACCTATCAGTTATATCAAGGAAAATTAGAACCTGAGTTGCAATACCAGCGTGATCCACGCCTGGCACCCACAAAACATTAAATCCAGACATCCTCCGCCAACGGATAATTGTATCCTGCACAGATGAGAATATAAACTCAACAAATACTTGCAGTCATCAAAAAAACAACAGAAGAAACAATGCTGTAACTAGATACCATTTATCCCCTCCCCCTTCCCGCCTCGCCAAGAAAAAAAAAATTAAGTGTGATTAGGTTACCTCTACGGCTGAAGTAAGGCCATGGCCTATGTGTAATGCCCCAGTTACATTAGGCGGTGGCAAAACCTGCAGAAGCAATCAAGGGAAATGTAAGTCACAGGAAGAGAATCATCCAACACCAACTGAAGCTTCAAAACCAAGCTTTCAGCAACAGATAACAACTCATAATTTTCACCATTCATCCACACTCATAATCTTTCGTAAACAGTTCTAGCACCAAATATCAAGAACAAAAGTTACAGAAAAATATAAATACTTTAAATTTTATTGACATTATCTAATCATATCTGTTGGACTATGGGCCTTCCAACAGCAATTAATGTTAATTTTCTCTATGTTAAAAGTGTGTAGCCTAGCAAAGCAAATATCCTGGTGAGGTTTTGCTCCATGGTTTCTTTCAATAGCAAAAAAATTTTTGAGGGTGGATCTGCCTCATAACAAAAATTAACCATCTATGTATAATACACATTATGCAAAAATAAACAAGGGATGCAAGACCAATCTTCTTGCAAGGAGAAGCAGCATAAATATTGTTCACCTGTTTCTTGAGTCTGTTTATCCTTTTGTAATTTTTTATCCAAAAACTAAAAATGAAGTAAGAATTCTCAAGCTGGCATATCCCAAATTTTTGTAAAATTTTAAGAATGAAGATCATGGACCCATACAAGCCATACAGGCTAAGGTCGTGGATTAGGACGGCATTAGAGATGTCATGTAACTAAGCTCTTCATAGTTTCTTCTTTACTTTACTTGAAAATGGATGGAAAGCAAAGGAAAAAAAATCCACATGGTCATTCTAAGCATCAAATAGACAGGAAATTCCTTGGATAAGCCACATTTCAAATTTGGTAGTCCATCTCAACCACATGGCCCACCATGTATAAGGATTTTCCCCTTTGTCTTTTTCAATGGTCCCTCTTTCCAAATAGATTTAATTTCTTCATACAATTTACAAAACACTATACTGACACATGGTATCGGCTAGGGTTTGGTGGGGTTAGAAAACTCATTTTAGAAAAAGCAGCAGGACTTCAATAGAGCAGTAGAAACTCCTCATGGTTTAAATACAACAACATAAACTCGATTTACTTTGAAAAGAAAAAGCTTGCATATACACATGAACAGATGAACTCTTGACTCCTAACCATGGCTCAGAAATAGAAGCTCATCATTCACTTCTGATCTAATACTAATACACACCAGCCAAAATGCTGGTCATAACTTCCCAAATCAAGTAAGGTTCATAATATAAAAAAATGGTTAAGTTTCAACCTCCAAAAAAGAAAAAGAAATGTTACAATATTAAGACTAAATAAAAAAACTATTCTATTGTTTTCCTTTTTTTATCTTTTGTCTAAAATCACACCATACTAGATGAACCCAAGATATTAAATTTCCCATTTCTAGCCAAAATAAAGTACAGAAATAATAAAACAAACTCAGACTCTAGAATGCTAGAAGACTGATAAGTGTATAATTTTATATTTTTTTAGTCCTTTTGCATTATGATTTTTAAGGTGTTTTATACCTTATTGAGCTTAATAGAATTTATTTTATGAGTTTGGTATATTTTAGAAATCTTGTTAATTAATTAATAAAAGATGAAAATTCTAGCACTCTTAATAATAACGTTTTGAATTTCATGTAGGATTCTGACATGGAAAGAGTTCATTTGGGCTTCCAAATGTGGTTTTAAAATCTAATCTGAAAAATTGATCCAAATCTAAACCAGAGAATGAAGGTTGCTACACACGGAAGGTTCACTATTGGAAGGCCATGATTGATTATTGGAAATCTTGAGGAGAATATACACAACTATGGAATCTTACAAAATTTGGTAGATTTGGGGGTGACAATTGTTTAATAATGGAATGATTTTCATCTAATCTAGGAACGAAGATTTTGTTTAATTTTTATTTCCATGTAATAAGGTTGTCAAATCTAGGCATACCAATTTTAGTCTTGTATTTTGGCTATTTAAACAATGTAAAGCCTATGTAAAGAGCATTCAAGAGTGATTGAGAAAGAAGACAATGGCTGAAGAACAACTCTCTTTCTTTTGTGTTCTTGAAGAAGTCATGTGTGGCTAACTTTCTTATCTTTGGTTAGACGGAGCTGAAGTCATCATTGTAAACTTGTGAGACTTGTTTTTATTTATTGATTTTTAATTGAATATTTGTTTTTCTTCCAATTTATGTGTATA
Organism: Protea cynaroides; assembly: GCA_028583415.1. Classification (NCBI taxonomy): domain Eukaryota; kingdom Viridiplantae; phylum Streptophyta; class Magnoliopsida; order Proteales; family Proteaceae; genus Protea; species Protea cynaroides. Next base: position 29,104,447 of record CM053272.1, read on the forward strand.
ATGATTGATGAATGGGTTGATTAGGAGTACTACTAATTGATTTATTTATTTAATCAATTGTTATATTAGAATTGAATTGCTATCAATTGATTCTATGTCAGTGGCAATGGGAATTGATGTTAATGGACAAGTTAATGTTATATTTCTAAGAGAAATCAGATTAAAATAATCAAACCACGCTGGTGTGTGCTTAACGTTTAATTTCAATCGTCTTTCTAATTGTTATTGTTATTCCTGAATCAAATCGAGAGCCTAGTCTTGAGATTGATTTAAGAGTAAGGGTGCAATTAATAAGCTATCTTTTAATAGACCAATCTTAAGGAAAGACTAAGGATTTTAGGCCTAGTCCTAATTTTCTTGATTGATTATTCAATTGGAATTGATTATCCTTTATGTCGATGAACAAGTTTATGAAGATGGTGTAAGTATCCTTTTGACCGAAGTTTTCTCTTATTGGTTTAATCTTTGATATTTGTATTACCTTGCTCTTTATTCTTGCATTTTAGATAATTAATTACTGTTATTTTCTACTGCAAACATACCCCCCCTCCATACATAGAATAGCCAATGAAGTTGTGCTAATAAGATTAATCATAATCTGTTTTAGTACAACAATTGGTTACTTTCTGAGTCTTATTTTATTTTCATTTGTTTTTTTTTCTCTCTTTAGGTTAATTAAACATTTTAATCTTGATCATACAATCCTTGTGGGTTCGACTCTTACTTGCTACTATCTACGTTTCAAAGTAAGGTAATTTAATTTGAGTGTTCGACACGCATCAAAGACTAAAAAGATTCAACCACCACCATAATATTAGAACCTACTCACACGTGCAAAGGCCCAACGTCTTAAGAAACTCCCTTTGGGCCCACATCCTCTTCGAACATTTTGCTCTACATTACATAAATGATGGCTTCTTCTTTACAATTCATTTTGAAATGAAGCCATACACATTTAAAACTGATACAATAATCTGCAACTTTCACATATAGAAACTGTTAGCTTCAGCAATATCTTACTGAAACTAACAAAAAAACTCACACTTCTCCAAACATCCGAAATCATTAGGAAAAGAACTAATTAAAGAACTTGGTCGGAGATCCAAGGGAAAAAAAAAGTTTATTTATATTTAAAAATTTATGATTTTTTAGTTGTTCTTAGAAGAGAGAGAGAGTAGAAACAAAGGTATGCTCCCCAAAAGATTTGCTCAGGGCTGTTCACTTGGTCGCCTAATATCTTGAAACCTCTTTGCTTGTGTGAGCAGGAGTGGAAACGTCTGAGAAAGCGCTTCACAAAAGAATCACATGGCGTGGCGAAAGGTTTCCTGTTGGGGTTTCCTATCCTCCAGGTCTTCACCTAATTGTGGAAGAGGGGAGGTGAGTTGAGTATCAACTCTCTCTCTTGTGCACGCTTCTCTTGTGCACGCTTTTTTCTGCTTGTTCCCGTTAATCAATTCGGGATGGGGCAGGCAGCCCACATACATGAACAGAAGAAGAGGGGGGTTCCTTGTCTGCCGCTGTTAATTTTTTTTCCCTGTTGTCATAACTCTGAAGGATACTTATATTCTTAAAATAATTATAGATTGCAGGATTTATTCATGTTTGGCTGTAATCTTTCACTGGCTTCTAATCATATGCAACATGTTATTCATTTTTTATTCTACACAAAATGTCAACCACTTAGACTGTCCTAAACACTGCGTGGACACTTTCTTGCTTTTAAATTGACAGTAACATTGACAGACTGTATTTAAATTAATATAAAAAAATAAAAAATAGAAAAAAGGAATGCTGCAATGCTTATCTTTCCAAGAGCACGGTGTCATTTAGTTTCAAGAGTGAAATCATGCAACTCAAAATATTCAAGAAGTCCGATGAGGTACTCACAATCACAAAGGGGGATTTAGAGCTTTTCGAATCTGCCACAAAAAAGCCTGATTTCTCCCACCATGCATACCATCTAAATCAGCAAGAGTAAGACACAAGGAAAACAAAGGTTAGAGATATGCAGTAGTTTCTTTTCATTTCTTTTCCTAGTAAGTGACCGATACAGAGTGCATTTTACACTTAAAGCCCAAGGGTAACTGGAGATTTACGATTTCTCAACTTCACTTGGACTGTATTGCTTCGCCATTTGATGAGAAAGCCGTTTCTTCTCACCAGGTGGAGTCACAGGATCAACATAATCTTCAGGCCTCTCTTCCTCAGCATCTCTTTTGGAAGTTTTACGTTCATTCTTTTTTGGTGCATTAGAAGTCTTTTGGGCCTGAGAAGCAAAAGAAAATCCAGGTGACATGACTAATTTAAGCATCAAATGAGAATATGAGCTTGATATTATATTAGAATATCCTTCAATGACTAAAAAATCGCACATTAGAGGTAAATTCTACATTTGAATCATTAACTACTTACAAAACAAAAAACAAAAAGAAATTATCAACTATACCTGAAGTTTGGCTGCTTCTGCCTTTTGCAAAGCCTTCAGCTTCTTCATTTCTTTCTCTTTAGCCTGCCATATAAACAGATATTAAAGTCCCCATAGTGAAACTAAAAATAATTTTTAGATAAAATAAAATCAAACATGCATGGTATCACAACACAACAAAGTGAACAAACCATTTCCATCCCTACTTCGTCTAAATGACAGTCACCAACAAGTGACCCAAACCACAAAACCCACCCCAGTTTATTGAAACATAGGATACTTTAAAGGAATTCTCGCTATGAATTTGAAGTTAGACAAAGCCAATTTAAATCAACAGCATAAATTGAGGAGGAAATCAGGAAATCAGCCAACCACTGACTTCAGTGAGTGAAACGTGTATAATGTGACACTATATATTCAGCTCTTTCATACACAACAAGCGCTTCCTAGAACGAAGTAGAAAGTTCATTGGAGAAAAAGCACTCTTTTTTTCACTTGCATTGAGCTATACAAGTAGTGTTAGTCCTTTGACAGGAAACCCAAATTGATAGCCAAACACCTCCTATCGACAATAGGAAAAGAAAAACACTGAAGACATCAATTCCAATCCAATCTTAAAACACTTTGATTCACAATGTGCTATAAGAATATTGGAAGCTCCTCCAATTTCACACACCACATTCTCAATTGAGTGCAGTTCCTAAAACTGGGAACACTATTCCTCATTTGTTCATTAAAGAAGGTTCTACTCACACGGAAAGTAATTCATCCATGGAACCTTTTTACTAAACCGTAGTCTCACTTAACAATAGAAGATGATTACATCATGTAAAGAATACTAATTGGATAGAATATTTTAAGCATTAAAGGCCACTAATTTAATGGAAAATATGATCAGGGGCCACTTTAGCAGCTCTAACCTTTTCCTCCTTCTTCTTCTTTCGTTCGAGATCTTCAGTCTCCGGGTGCTCCTACAGTCCAAAAAAAATCACACAGAAAAATACATCAAAGCCATTTTCTATCAATCCACTGTTTAGTATCCGTCGACGCACAGAATAATACAGATAGAGACAGATGTAGAGCAAACCATTTCTCTTTCAGATAAACTGCAGGTTATTCGAAGCTTCAAATCAAGGCAACTACTATGTGCAGAATCAGTTCTCGCAGTTTCTCAACACCAATGTTGCCTGAAATCAAACACTGAAGGTTAAATATTAAACCCCAAAACCCTAACAACGGCTGCTATTGGTTCAAGACAAAAGAAATTAGTGTCAGGACGTGCAGCCCAAGCGAACCGCTTGTAAGGTCCGGCTTTTCCTTTGCTGCAGATGGAAGGTTTTATCTATTTATTAATAATTATTTTTGAAAATCATTTATGATTCAAAATAAATATTCAAGTATACTAAACAAACCCATATTAAATGCGTAAGATACATATAATATGGTTTAAAAAAACGGATTTACATCGTCTCCTCCCATTGATTCTGGGAGGACGGTGGCAACCTTCCTCGAATGGTTGCCACGTGGCTCTCGGTGAATCCAAGACCCACGTCCAAGCCGACATTCCCCTGTTGGCTTGGCTTGTCGGCTGGGTGTCGACTCGAACGTGGGTCTCGGATTCACCGAGAGCTACGTGGCAACCATCCGAGGAAGGTTGTCACCGTCCTCCCAGAACCACTAGGAGGAGATGATGTGAATCCACCACCTTTTTATTAAAAAAGAAAAAGAAAAAGTGGAGAAGGTAAAGGAGGGGATGTCATCCACCGGGTGCGATCCGCATAGTTCATAAATATACATATATAATATGTGTACCATATGTTCGAGCTATATGAAATGTATTTTTATCTATATTTTTATAAAGTTGGATTTATTCAAATATTTTATGCAAAAACATATAAACAATGAATAGTACATGTTATCCGTATTATACTCTTAAAAAAATGTTACTTTTAAATTTGAGAAAAACACACATAAATTGACAATAAAAGAAAGTTGTATGCGAAATAGGGATTCAAATCATCTCATGCCGCTCATACCGACATGAAGAAATTCAATGGCTGTTATCTACTGTGCAAGTATATCAATAAATTGATATGTGCATACAATAAACTACAACCACTAGATTTTCTAATGCCAACATGAAAAGCATGAGAAGATTAAAATCTGTGAAATAGGGATTCAAATCATCTCATGCTCCTCATGTCAGCATGAGAAAATCCAATGGTTGTCATCTATTGTGTTCATGTATCAATACATCGATATGTATACACAGTAAACTGTAACCACTAGATTTTCTCATGTCAACATGAAAAACATGAAAAGATTTCTATCCTGAAAATGAAACTATATCTATAAAACTTGAACTCAAGCTTGAGACCATGCAGCTGAACTCTCCCTAAAACCATAAGAGATGAAGAATTGTTTGGTGAACAATGCGTTGGGATATAGAATGAAAAGTAGAGTTGAGCTGTAAATTAAATAAATTAAAATGAAAATTTTTTTATAGCAATTTAGTTTGAATTTATAATTTAGATTATGGTGGTTATATCGCCGTTTCCTTTTTTTTTTTTTTTTTTTGTAATATTATATCGCTGTTATCACATAATTACAAATGTGTTTTTGTATAGCAGAATTAAAAAATGATTGCCTTTAATATATGTCTGTGTTTTTATTTCCAAAGACACCATATTAAATATGCATGTTTTAAATCATATCTGATTTTTTACGTTGATTATTCATCTTATTAAGAGTACATGTATATGCTGGTGATCTGAATAAACTATCTTCGAATAACAAAATTGAGGAATATTGATAAAAGGACAAAACATAAAGGGAAATTTACTTAGACCTCCCCTTGACAATTGGATTACTACACATAACTATTCTGTCTTGAGAAATATTACACAAACTACCCTTAAAACACTATTTATAACAGAATAGTCCACACCGTTAGGTTGTGGGCATAAAAACTGACGGGAGAAAATAAAAAATTTTATTAAGACAATAGTACTCTAATTAAAATAAATTTACCTAAATACCCTTTAATGTAAACAGCACAACAGACTGCAACAAGACTCTTCCCTCAAGATCAATATTGTTGCACACTTCATCACGATTGACGGTGATGATACTCTTCACCAATTGGTTTCTATGCTGCTCATCGTTGCTACTACTATGAAGCAACAACCATATGGAGTAATTTTGGCTACCACGTCAGACACAATATTCCCTTGCTAATGGTTCCATCGATCAAAGGAACATTTGAAAACCCTTAGGGACTTAATTAATTAAAAAATTATGTTACATTGAGCCAAAATTCTTCATCATCATCCTTGTGTTCTTCGTTGGTTTTCTTTCAGATTCTTATTAGTTTGAACCTCCCACCATCGAGTCATCAAACATTGGTTTTCTTATGCCAAATAAATAACCCAATTTAGATATGTGTTATTCGGGAATAATTTTACCATATGGTATTGGAAAGACCTTCGAAGATAACCTGGGTGCAAGTGAACCATTCTTTTGGAGGCCGGAGCATGTGTTTGCAATTGTAGAGATTAGGGTTTTAATTTTTTGTTATATATATATATATATATATATATGGCAAAAAATATATATATATGAACAGGAATCTCACAGATGGAGATGGAGAAGCTTGATTGAAGATGAACGCAGAACAAAGAAGAAGTAGCAGAAACCGTGCAGACTGAAGAGATTCAACATAAAACAAAATGAAATAATGGATAATAAATTAGAAGGTATTTTTGTTCATCAAATATTTAAGTTAACATATTAGCAAGAACGTAGTGGACTGTAAGTCCAAAAGACATAGGGAAGTTCTGTGTGGTAAAACTAACTATCAAGGGAAAGTTCGAGCAAATTTCCCTTTTTCTTTATTTCTCACATGTGAATGTGATTTTACTTAAATATCCTTATAAATTTATGAAAAAAATTCCATCTAACCCCAAAAAACTATGTCAAATTGGATTTAACCCCCAACAATTTCAAAAGTCTCATCTACCACCCAAAAATTTTTCACCTTTAGTCAAAGAAACCCCACCCCTTAGTAGAGTCCCGTTAGTTACAAATATTAGGACAATATTGTCCTTATTCCAATAGCAAAAGATGATAATGCCCCCCAAAGTGAAAAACACATTTAGTGGATAACTAAAAACCCTATTTCTAAACCTTTCTTCCCCGATGAGTATCAACGGTGAAACCCTCTTATCAACTACAGTATGCTACCCTTTTGTAGTTTGCGACGACTACAGTCAACTAGCAGTTTGTGCTTTATTTAACTAGCAGTTAGTGCGGCGACAACCACAGTGAACCATCTTTGCCGACGATGGATTCTGCTTCTCTGTAGAAAGGAGAAGAAATCCCATACTCTGCTTTCTAATTTCAGATTTCAGTTTCAGTTTCCAGTTTATAATTTCACTTCGGTATTTCAGTGAGTTTTGTTCACTTTGTATTTCATCAATTTGTTCAAGTAGTTTTAATTCAAGAAATTTCTTCAAATTTGAATTCGTCTCAGCGGTTGTACTTCGTGGTTCTACTTGACAATTTTCTCTTACACGACCCAGATCTGAGACCTCCTTCTGTTGCTGACCGGGATCTATTCCAATCCTACTAGTGAGCACCTTTGGTGGTGGAATTTCCCCATACTTCTTTTGATGCAATGAAAGCTTCCTTATGATGGGAACCCAGTTTACCGTCGGTGTTTTGCTATGAACGACGCTTATGCTTTATTGAGCAATTCCAGTTCTACTTTTGCAAATGTCACCACCAAGACCTATCCTTTTGCCTTCATGCTAGCCTCTGCCTGTTATCTCCTCACCATGTTTGGCGATTGCGTCATAACCTTCGTTCTCAACGCAGGTTCAAGAGTGGATAAATTGAGGTCGTCGAGAAAGATGACTTCCATGGACGTCAACCCGATTTTCCTCAAGACATCTTCATTTGGTGATACCCTGTTGCTCATCTTTTCCCTCTGCTTTCACTTTGTATTTGAAGTCATAGCTGTTGGAGTTGCTGGTAGTTAATCTTTTTAAATTCCCTTCTTTTTTCTTCTAAATTATTGTTCTTTTTATTTGGGGAATTATTTTAAAGAACCAACCTAGAAAACCAAACATCAATTTGATTCTCAGATTCAATTTGGTTCTCAAGACAAGATTTTGTTTTCAATGTTGCAGATGGGATTTCGGAGATTCGAAGCTGCAAAGTCATCGAAACCTAGCACAGTGACGATGGAGATATGATATTAGGGTTATGAATCAAATAACAATGGAGAAGAAAATAAGAAATTTCGAGAAAGAAATAAAAAAAGAAAATGACAAATTAGTAACTTTATATCATTTTAATGTTTTAAAGTTTAAAATAAAAAGGGTAGGAATGTTTACTCACATGTTCAGTCAAGTCTGTCAGTTAAATGAGGTTGGTTAGAGTTTCTGAAAACCATTGGATGGTAGATCAAAATTGACATAGTTTTTAAGGGTTAGATGCAATTTTTTCTAAATTTATTTTCAATTATATTTTACATGATATTCAGAATTTCAGAGGGCTAAATAACGTACTTGCGTTAATAATTCCCCCTCTCCCTTTTTTTTTTTTTTTTTTTGGCTCTTTCGTGGAAGCTGTTTTCTGCGGGGCTCAATTTGCTTGATGCTTGTGCGACACAAGAGGAAATAGAGAAGCGAAGGTAAGAAAGTTATCGGAAATAGAGAAGCGAAGGTGAGAAAATTATCGATGGCGGAAAACAAGCAAATCCCTCCACAGTACAACTTAGATGCCAAATGGGATGCCTGTCTTGATATTGCGGTTCGCCGGGTAGTTTACTCTTCGATGTCTGGTGCTTTGGGCGGTTTACTTTTCTTCAGTGAGTTCATTGCCCCTTCAGTATTCCTCCTAATTTTAAGCCATTCGTTTTATTGCAAGAAATCAATTACTTGTTGTGTGTCTCTTTCACTGTTTTCAATCTATTATGTTGTAATTGCTTTTGCATATGGATTCATGATTGGTTTGGAATCTGAAGTTTCCAATGGTGGTTTACCTTCTTAGTTTCCTGAAACGTAACGGAATTGGAAATACTAGACTACATATTATAATCCTATTTGAAGGATTTGAATCTGCCAATGTGCTGTCGCCAGATCAAATGAGGTTGTTGTTGTTATTGCCTTCTCTTTGTAATACGAGGAAGGTCGCATGAGCAGAGGGTAACCAAGGCCTATTGCGTCCTGGAAGTGGGAACGAGCATAAAAAGAGTGTAATTAGAATTCGGAGACTTTGCAATTGAAGATTTCCTCCCCTTAGTTTGGCCTGTAAACTTTTTCATAACTTCGCATTGTATGGACTAAATGGAAAAATGAATAGGTCAGCCACTTTTTGCTTTGGAGATAAACAACTTCCCAGCTGGGGCTGGCTGCAACCTTACCATGGGAACTCCTTTCATCCATCCCAAATGTTGTGTAGCAATGGGAGTAAATCTTCATCTTCTCTCTCTATGACCAATCTAACAGCTCTTGTAGGCCATGGGATAGAATTTTGCTGCAAACCGGGCAGAAGGAACCTAACTGTTTCCAACTCTTAACCTCGGTTTTGATAATTAAATGGACTCTTTCTGTTTATTCATGTTTACCCTTTTATCCAAAGATAGTCTCTCTACTTATTCTCTCTACTGATTCACATTCTCCACGTAAAGATCCTGCAAATCCCTCTCCACCGAAATCTTCCCCATCTTTATCCTATCCAACGAAATCATCTCTACGAATGTCTTATCCACCGAAATCATCTTCATCGATTAACTCATCTTTTGAGTCTCTTGTATCTCATTGCATATCAGCCAAGAAAACTGAGAAATTGATGTTGAATCAAAGTCACATGGCTAAACACAAGTAGATAAGTTGTACCAAGTTCTGAAATGGATATAAAAGCAGGAAAACAAAGAGGAAAAGGGCTAACGGTGACCCCTCAGGAGTCAATATTTTTAATTTTGGGAATTGGGTTGGTACAGGTGGAGAGGCAAGATACAAAATGATCTCCTCTAGAGCGTGACATCCCTGTTCAATCCCATTGAGTACAATAGGAGAGAACTTTTTGTTCCATATTCCATGATAGCTCGCTAGGATTAAGTGGACAAAAAGGTGGAATTTAGATTTCTCAAATCGAATTCATTGTAGATTACTGCTTTGGAAAATGATTCCAATTGGGATGAATTGGCACTTGGAGAATGGATAAATTAATAAACAAGTGCTCTTCTATCTAAGAGGTAATAGTGGTGGGTAACTAAGCAATAAGTAAACCATGGTTGTGAAGAGACAGGTTTGACTTTTCCTTGTGGAAGATTTGTGTTGAAATTATAGGCGTTGATGCAAAAAGACAAGGGTCACCAGGCCCAAATATAAACAGTGTATGACTGTGAAGTTAACCACATGCGACGGTGAGTACAACACGAGCCCTATATTCTCATTAGAGAAGATTAACAACGGTTTAGAGAGATGAACATTTGATTCTATATTCTTATTGGAGAAGATTTACAATGGCTAATGAGAGATGGACATTTAATTCTTTATTTCAGTGGAGGAATTTGCAGGATCTTTGTCAGTGGAATGGATTTTGGTGGAGATGATTGTTGGGTGGGATCTGATTGTTGAATCTGGAATGCCATTAACATTGATGGAGCTCGAGTTGGAACGAAGCTGAGGCTGGGTAAGCTGTTTTGTGCTCCCCTGGGTGCATAAATAGAGGGGACTTTAGCAATGTTTTGTAAATATCATTGATGCACCGGTGTTTTTCCACCCGTAGGCTGACTTAGTGGCTGTTGCATATATTCCCCCCCGCCCCCCAACACCCACACCCACAAAAAAAAAAAAAAGATATGTCATAAGTGATCTGCTATTTGGAAAATAATGTTTCAGCACAAGGTTTAGGTCCTGTTTTTTGCTGCTAAGGTCCATGTTTATGAAATGTCCCTACCTGATTCCATAACTGATTTATGTGCTATTTAGATGAGAAATAGGGACTGATTAATAGAAGCAAGTAGGCAAAGAAAGAGGATTTTTGTGAGTTGTGAATAGTACCAATACCTCAAGGCGAGAGAGAGAGAGAGAGAGAGAGAGAGAGAGAGAGAGAGAGAGAGAGAGAGAGAGGTACTCTTTATCCTTTCCTAACTGGTAACTCTTACACATTCTTCTAATAATGCACATTGAACAAACTGAGCATTTCAATGACATACATTAAACCTAGATGTTTCTTGAAGACTTAATTCTCGTAACCAACTATTCAACGACATGGAGGACTGAAGGTCTTCAATCACTTAGATGGACATACATTTCCAGAGGGTTTCTACAACGAAGCATATTTCTTGTGCAATATATTTTAGGGTTTAACAACCTCTATATGCCTTTTTTTTTTTTTCTGGCCAGAAAGCAGAAAGTGAGGAGCATCTGTTTTCATGCTACACCGAAAAGAAAAAGGCGACTTGTAACCTACAAAAACTTAAACTGTTAGTGAATCTAGATCGGTATATTAAGTACTTGAGTTAAACACCAAGTAATACATGAGAAATAACTAAAGTACCTTTGATAGACCTAAAAGTACCAAATCACCCTTGACAAACTAAAATTACCAGAATAGCATTGGCAAACTAAAATTACTGGATCACCCTATAACTAAGGTAATCCTGCTCAAGTTTAAACCACAAATGCACTATGAGACCGAGGAAATGCTGTATTTTTAGAATTTATGGTTTTCTGGCTGCATCAAATCAGAGGGCTTGGAGCACTTGTTGCCAAATGGTAGCTGATGGTATGTCACCATTTGTGCGAGGGTGGCCTAGTTCTCTACCAAATGGGTTGAGCACGTGCAAACTTCAACAAACGCAATTGAGACATATATGTCATACTTCGGTAATTGAATGGAAGACTTTTTAGTTGAGAAAACTGCTGCTGCTGCTGTTGTTATTGTTATTATTATTATTGTTGTTGTTGTTGTTGTTGCTGATTATTATTATTATTACTATTATTTTGTGGCATTGCTTTTCTCCTTCATTGTCAATCTTGCTTTTGCTCCTTTGATGCTACTTTTCTTTTGTTCTTGTGCTATGTCTAAACTGAAATCATACCTAAATGTGACCTGATTTAAGTTCAATTCATTCTTAATGCTACCGGAAGTCTTATACAGCAGAAAGTTTCAACGCATAAGTTCAATGCAATCTTAATGCTACTTGAAGTCTTATACAGAAGAAAATTTCAATACACATTCGGCCTCTTTGTTTCCATATCAACTTAGATTTCAACTGAAAATTCTGAATGAATTTGATAGCCTCACTCCATAGACAGGTTAAAGACTTCCTTGAATTATTTTAACATGTTGGCTTGACAAACATAACTTTAGATTTATCTTTTGCTTGTAATAGGACAGCTTTAATTCAGTTATGCCGTATCTTCTCTCTGATTCCGATACTTGAAAAGAGGAATATTTACTGTTCCTTGGGGTTCATCTGACTAGTAGATGATAAAAAAAGGGGTGTCGCAGTACACAAGGCTCCCACTACTGCATGGTTTGGGGAAGGCAAAATGTATACAGCCTTACCCCCGCAACACGGGGAGGCTGTTTCTGTGTAGAAGATAGATTATACATTTTTTATTTTCGATAATTTAATTGCTACTCTGCAGTGAAAGTTAGTGAATCCATATAGCTGCTTGTTGTTTTCTGCATGGTCAATGCTGGTAGCTAACTCAAGAAGAATCTACTGCCTAAAAAGTTGTAGTAATGTGTCCTATTCATGCTTTAGCCATTGGAATCTGTATCTTTTTTCTCTCGTGTTGGAAATTTTATCATTATCGTCTAGCGACTTTATATCATATCTTAACCAGGGAGTCCTATGACACGATGGGCATCTGTAGCGCTTGGCGCTGGTGTGGGTATTGGGTCAGCATACACCGAGTGTTCTTACAAATTTGGTGGGCCTCCTCCCAAGTTCACACCTCCAAAAATTTCAGAATCTCTTGCTTCTGAGGTATCCCTGGATTTTGCTGCTCCATATTTTTTCCAAGTGGTTGCTGTTATATTAACTAATATGCTTGTCTTTTCTCTTTTATCCTGTAAATTTTGTAGTCTCCATTTAAAACTTAATTTAATTGCTTCTGGATATATGAGTATCAAAAAATTAATTATGAGTTGTAGATTGGATCTTTAACGTCTTGCAGTTGAGAGCATGGACATTGTTTAGATATAAAATTTGAATTGCTAAATTTTTAATTAATGTTCTTAATTTGGTTTCGTAATGTAACATAATATCCGCACAATTTGATCTTTGGGCCATATTAACCAATTTTGGCAGTATATTGTGCTTTTTTAAAATGATAAAATTTGTTATCTGAAAAAAAGAGGCGATGCAGTGCATCCACCTGATCCAACATATGGCCCTTCACATAGGCCTGATCAGTACTTTTTCCAAGAAATACACTCGTAAAGGAGGGCAGCTCAAGTCCAAGTCTAGACCCATGGCCTAGTTTGGCCTGGTTCAGCCCAGCCCATTCCAGTTAGCACTGTTCACGAGTTATTATTCACGTGAATAGTACTAAAGTTATCCTAGAAGCTTCTACAACTTCCATCTTCTAGTAACTTCTATTTTGCCTTTCGTATTCCAAGGCAACATTAAATGTTTTCATTTTCAATGTCTTGTCTGTAGTTCCCCATGTCTTGGGAATAGTTTTCAAAGTCTTGGGGATAATTTTCTATGTTTAAGAATTATTATCTATGTATGGGGAATTCCGAAGGGGTTTTGAAATTCTAAAAAGTGTCTTTAATATTTTTACTATATTGAAGATTTCGATATCTATATAATGCAAACACGATTGCTCTTAAAGGCATCCATCAAAATTTTACAGCAATTATCTCTGAATATTCTACCTGAATATTAATTTGCTTGTGTGACTCAAGTGGGCTTAGGTGAGACTCCTACAGTGGGCACTAGTGGAATTTTAATACCTATTTCTATTCTATACCAGTCTTCAATCTTGGTTTGCCAGCCTTCAAGTCGGCAGACTCAGCACCAAGAGGTTAGAGTACAACAACAACAGAGAGGTCTTGAAATCTCTGTACCCCAAATTACGAACATAATAAAACTAGAAGGCCAAAACAAACATTAAATAGGAACATCAACCCCTCAACTATTCTGGCCTTCTAGTCCTCATTACACCTTGTCTAGTGAGATCATCAGCTAAGCCATTAGCTGATACAGCCTCCAGTGGAGGGAAAAAAAATGGAGGACACCAAATGATGGAATTGGCTAACAATATGAGAGAATCTCCATCGGCTGTCTCCATCATTTGGAAAACCAACCAATCCCAAATTCATAATACCGAATGACATTTTCCATGATAATGTTGGTACTCTCTCAAAAAAAATCTGTCAAAGGCTATCCACAGCAAAAGTAATTCAGCTTGGCAGAGTCACCTTCACCTATAGGTCCTGAATAAATGTGAAGAATAGCATTTGAACTCAAAGATATTTCAATATGACCTACCAGCCTGTTAGGAGCCACTTATGCTTAACTATGTGTTCATTACATAGTTGTCAAGGCGACAAGGTGATCCAAGGCATTTGGGGCCATCCTGGGCGCTGCGGCGCCTAGGCGGCAAGGCGTTCCCAGTGTATTTTTTTTTATTTCTAAAATATTAATGTTATATTAATGTTTATATATATATGCAACATTCTACATAAATAATCAAAATTTAAGACATAGCTTAATTAATATGAGAAAACCAACAAGGAAACAAATAATTGAGTTAAGTAGGCAATACGTATTTATGACTAACATTTGCTTACTTTTAACAAATTTGACTGGAGCGTAACTCCTTTAATATAGTTTGGATTCAAGTAATCTCGAATTCGTTGCAAAGCTAGTATAATCAGCTTTCCAACAAATCTGAGATTGCTTGAATCTGAGTTATAATGAAGGAGTTACACTCTGGTCAAACCTTGTTCGGAGTACGCAAATTATGTTTAAAGTTGTCTGAATGTAAATTATTTTTTGGGCATCAAAGCAAGAGATTATTTTGGCGCGCTCTTGGTTTTTAATAATGCTTTACTATAAAAAGATTTATGAATTTTTATATTTGGAAAAAACCTAGCATTTGGAAGTTGAAAATCGCCCCCGCACCAAAAAATACGGTTTTTGTTCTTGAATTGGAGGGTTGATTTTTTATCCTTTTAGAATTTGAATTTTAGACTATTTTTATTGGATTCAAATAGGGAGTATTTGCTTATTTATGAATAATATCTTAAGTAAATGAAATATAAAATATTGTCTGATAAATATTGTTCTTGTCTAGCCTAATAAATCTTGTGAAGCAAATTCAGAAATCAAAGAGAAAAAAAAAACATATATAAGACCCAAGGCAACCGCCCAGGCAACACTAATAAGGCGCCCAGGCCCTTGAATCATGCCTGGATGCCTAGGTGTCGCTTGACAACTATTTGAATATTTCTTAAGTATCACCACTGTCCACTGGTTGTATAAAATACAAGAAGAACAAACGACTAGCTGCTGCTCATGAGTCTCTCTATTGATAACTCTCTCTATGACAGCTTACAAGGAGGAAAAGCATCCCTGAATCATCTAGAATTCTTCACTTGTCCCAGAAAAAAAAAAAAAAAAAAAAAAAAAAAAAAAAAAGAAAGAAAGGAACTCAAGAATTCTTCTCTTCCTAACTGCACCTCTAACAGTATGTTGTGCAATTCGTGGCTTAACTAGTGTTGAATGTAGAATAACCAGAATGTTAGTAAAATTTAGTAGCTGGAATCTTAATAAGCAGGAAACAGCATCCTTGGGACAAAGGTGAGACGGCCAAAACTACAACCATTTGTAATGAGAACTTAATATGTTTGACAAAAATAGCATTCCAAGAGCTAAAAAAAATATGATCTCAGAGAAAGGTCATTTTCCAGTGTATTTGACCCATATCCTCTGTAATCTGGTAGTTGTGGTTGAGTACTCATTTCGGTCCTGGTTTATTTGGGATCCTTATGTTAAAAGCCTTTGTGCTGGTAGGCAAGGAGGGTTCATGTTCAGTAAGAGTCCCCCCTTTTTCTCTCTTTCTTTTTTCTTTTGTTCGAGAAAAAGGACGACTAATTAAAAGGTATGGCTGGACACCCATTGGGAGGTTTGCTGTTGTTAGTGTTTTGATAAGTGGAATAGAACCTTTTCCTTCTGTAGTATCATTAGATTCCAGAGCTGATCTGTTGCTGATGTTGTGTTATCTGGGTTGGACAAATGGGATTCTTTGAGTTTCCGGATTCCCATTTGTCCAACCCAGATAATGCCACAGGTGAGGAATGGTGGGGTTTGGATAGTGACAGCAAAAATTCCCCAACCTCATCCTTTTTTCCCTTATTACATTTTTGTCTTTAAATAAAGAGGTGTTGAAGAAGGCCATGGCAGCAGGGGGGTTTTCGTTCATCTATCCCTTTATTCATTTATCTCTCTTCCCCCCCCTCTTAATCCCTCCCCTCTAATAGTAGCTGCCATTAATGTTCTTTTGAGTCCAAGTGGAGATGGAAGAAATGAATGGTCGAGAAACTGAGCTAAGATATTGATGGTTTAGCTCTAAGTTTTTTGCAATGTTACACAATAGAATTTTTCCTTTTGAATGGTTTATTATGAAAATGCTTGCAAATTGACATGTCTGGATAAATTGTATGAATGAATAATTAAGGATTCTGAGATGTTTCTCCCTTTGTTTCGTGTTCGTTTTTTTCCTTCTTTTCTTTTTACTTTTTTTTTTTGGTTGAGTTGTTCTTATTTGTTGAGACGCGTAAATTGTTGATGTTTCAATTTATGGCTATTAGCTTGAGTTTCAATTTTTTTGGCAAATATTCATTAGGTTTGACCATTTTTGAATCAATTATAATACTCTATTATGAAAATTTTATAAAGGTGATATACCGTCTGGCCTTAACTAGGAAGCCCGTCTCATCTACTCTTAATCATTTTTTCATTTCAAGGACTCCGAAGTAATCAAATCACATGGAAATTCAGGATCTCTAGTTTATTTATTTATTTATGATTATAAATGTAATTGGATGTGACAAGAAAGGGAAATTCTTCTTGTAACAAGCCCTTGTTGCATTTAGCCATGTAACAAGGGTCTTGTCACCGTCAGATTTGCATCAGTCTCCAAATGAAATACCAAAACTACCTCCCTATATATTGAGGTTCCCATGATGATTTCCTTTAATACACGTTCATTGAGTTGTACAAGCCTAACAACCCTTGTTACATTTAGACTTGCCCAACAAGAAATCAGTTGCATGACTTCTATGGTTATTCTTGATTTTTCTCTATCACTCAAAAAAACTGCAAGTCTGGCGCCCAGATTACCCTATAATGTCTGAAGGAAACTGATGGATTGGTTGGTTCTGCTGCATTACCAAATAATGCCGTAAGTGGTACTGATTGAATGGTGGGGCCTGCTGCTGTACACTTGTGCCAATGTGGTCTTTTCTTTCAAATGAGTATTTCCTTTGAGTTTTCATATTCAGGATTGGTCACTGTTTTTGACCATGTAAAAATATTATTGATTTTTTTTTTGTTCTTTTCAGGATAAGCAGGACTGAGATTGGAGACTGCTCTAGGGTTTTTCCTTTCTTTTTTTTAATCAAATTTTGTAAGTTGGGAAGATTTGATTCATTTCTCCTGTGTTTGCTTTTAACAAAACTGTCCCAAGGGTACTTATCTGGAAGGATTAACATTTTGCTGGCTATGCCTACAAATAGCTTATAAACTCTGTAGCTTTTTGTTGTGGAATTAGGGAATCTATTGGAGCTAAACAAAAATAAATGTTTGTATTGCAATCATCGGTGTTCTATTATCTTTCATCAATTCATGGATACTCGGAATCTGAAAAACAAATTGGAGTGCAGTTCTATCGTCGGAATCAAGCAGATCAGATCCAATGTGATTTACCCTCGCTTGGGTTGAAAAAGACTTATCAGTTCTGGATAATATATTAAATGGCATATGGTCTCAACTCAAAGACAACACCCTACTATATGGGATATGAAAGAGGTTTTGGGACTTGAAGGTCTTGTTTGATAAAACTTCTGCTCTGCATTCTTTATTTCCGGTTAGGATCAAAGATTTTACTCCAGGCTACACCATAATTATTTGGGAGTAGAAATATATTTGATAACACACTTTTGGAATGGATTCTAAAGCATTTTTGGAATAGAAACATGTTTGATAAACACATTATTCTGCCAATCGAAGTCTAAAAAACTAGTGGTGGTGGCTGTGGTGTGGTGGCGATGGCATTGGTGAGTGGTGATGGTGGTAGTAGTCAAGCCTTTGTTTTGTGAGGAAGAGATAATTGTGAGAGGAGAGCTTATATTTTACTCTTTTTTTTTTTTGGTTCTCCCAAAATCTTGCTCCAACATAAAAAACTTGTTTTTTTCACTCTTAAAATTTGGATTTTGAAGTCAATTTAAATCCGATTCACTCCGTGGGCGTTCGAATCCAACTGAGTTTACTAAATGCGATTCTACTCCAAAATGACTCCTCCTTAAGACTCAAAATCTATATAATCCAGAATCTGGAGCTCTATCAAACATGCCCAAAATGAAGTCTGGGCTGTTCGAGCTGACCCACCTGAGCTTGGCATGATTCATAAGTCAGAACCACACAGAAGATAGTACGCAACACTAGAGAAAATGAGCTTATTTTTATCATTATGAATAATATTACATAGTTACAAACATTAAATCACAGAGAGGAAAGATTTCAAACTGCCAACCTGTTTGAAATGAAAGTCACGGGAAGATTATCCAAGTCTGTACTCATTCATTGTCTCAGGCTCTCTTTGCTTTGTATTATATAATGTATTATAAGCTATTTGTGACAAATCAATTATGATAATAGATTATGAGTAATAAATAATGACCGTTTGGCACCACTAAACATAATATATTATATAATGAGAAATATAAACAATCACCTAATAGATTATTCTAATAATGATAAACAGCTACTCACCTATTTGTAGATAATGAATTATATTGATTTATTTTAATTATAAATAGACATTAAAAATCATACCAAACAATCATAAATTTTATAATATATTATATAATACATTATAGGAAAATTTTCATATACACCCCAATAAGGATTGACAACATCATCTACCTCCACAAAATTTCAAAAACCTCAATCACATCCAACTAACTGACGGAATTATTGAAATACAATTTTACCCTTCTTATTAAAAATTGAAATATTAAAGGCATATGTTGAATGACTAATTTAACCTTTGTAATGTTATGTATATTGTGTCACTCTCATATTCAATCTCACCCAAGCCCTAACTCGACTCCAGTTTGCGTTGGTTCCCTCTGAGCTCTGCGACCAGAGCAGTTGGTCAGAGGAATTCTTCGTTCATGGCATAGATGGTATGTGTGTAAGTTGTTCCGCCAGTTTACATTTTGCACCATTGTTCAGGCTCAGATACCCAATGCTACCATAAAACAATGATTGTTGTTGCAGGACTGATGGTGGTTGAAGCTGGTTCTATAGAAATAGGGAGAGTGAGGATGCAGTACTCCACCAGGGAGGATCTTTTGGGAGAGATCGTAATTTTCGGTGAAAGCTCATGGTGAAGTTTTCGAGGTTCATTTTCACTTCCCAGTTGATGATACAGGAGATTTTTTTTATTTTTTTATTTTAAGTATATACCAGAGATGTTTGAATCAATGAATTTCCGAAAAAACAGTTAGAACATATAAAAGAACCTCAAATTTTTAAAAATGCAAGCATTTCTGAAACTCATCCTCCGATTATCTCAAGAACGCCAAAACAAAGAAATATGAACGAGAATCTGCCATTGCCATCTCCATTTCATACAATGAGGAAATCTCTGAAAAAATTTTGAGCTAAGGAGAGAAGAGAGAGAAGGCGGTGGGAGAGAAGAATAAAAAAAATAAAATATTGGAGGATGGAAAAAGAGAAGATCGGGGAGAGAGAGAGGGAGAGAAGGAGAGAATGTGAGAGAGAAGAAAAAAAAAGAAAAAAACAGAAAAAGGGCGAAGATCGAGAAGATGGAGGAGGGGGGAAGAGAGAATGGAGAAGAAGACAAAAAAAAAAGGAGGATCCGAAGAGAAAAGGAAGTGGGAAGAGAGGATAAAAAAAAAGAAAAAAAACAGAAAAAAAAGAGGGAAGATCAAGAAGAAGGGGGCGGTGGAGAAGAAGAAACAAAAAAATCAAAGAAAGGGAGAAAGGAGAGAATGTGAGAGAGAATAAAAAAAAAGAAAAAAACACAAAAATGGCTAAGATCGAGAAGATGGAGGAGGGGGGAAGAGAGAATGGAGAAGAAGAAAAAAAAAAAAAAAGAGGATCCGAAGAGAAAAGGAAGTGGGAAGAGAGAATAAAAAAAAGAAAAAAATAGAAAAAAAAGAGGGAAGATCAAGAAGAAGGGGGCGGTGGAGAAGAAGAAACAAAAAAATAAAGGGAGAAAGGAGAGGCGAGATCTTGAGGAGAAGAATAAAAAAAAAAAAAAAGCTGGAAAAGAAGAGCAAAAGCCGAAGAAGAGAGGAAAAAGAGAAGAACAGAGGGAGAGAGAGATCGCAGGTAAACACTACCTACCTCACCACCTTTCTTTGTCAAATCCTCCACATGCGACGCCTTAAAATCTGAGAGAGAAAGAAGAAGACGGAAATTAAAAGGGAGTTGATTTTGTTTTATTTGCTTTAATTTATTCAAAATTTCAATTAGGGGACTTTTACCTATAAAATCTCAATGTTTTCATCGGCTTTTAATGGCGGAACTGTAATTTTTTGAATTTCACTGTTACAAATCGAAATGAACGTTTGGGTAGGGTAAGTTATGAATAAAGGGTATTTTCGTCCTTTAACAACGCTAAAAGGGTAGTATGGTCTGTTAAAATGTTCATCGCAACTGACGTCAGCAACTAACGGAATTTTGTTAACGGAGTGGACTTCGTTGATTAACGGAGCAAACTTTTTGACGTACTAGATGAGGTTTATAAAATTTTGTGGAGGTAGATGATGTTTCCATTCCTTATTGGGGTGTATATGAAAATTTTCCTACATTATATAATACAAACCAAAGAGAGCCTCAATAATGATAGTTTTCCGCCTGCTCGTGAAATCTCCAGAGTGGTTCATAATGTTCGGTTAGTCAAGTTTCTTGTTTTAGTTTTGTTCCTAGAAATAAAAACTTCCATGCTATGAATTTAACCAAGGGTGTTTTAACTTATCTCCTCCAGGGGTTTTGGGAGGCCTGTTTTCATATGGATCTCCTTGCTTTTGTAATGCATTCTTGTTCTTCAAATGTAAATTCCTTCGGGTTTTTTTTTTTTTGGCAAAAAAATAAAAGAGATTCCATCTAGTTGCATTAGCAATGAAGAGAATGTTTAAAATGATTATTTTTTGTAATCATTACCTAAAATGATTGTGTAAATAATTCAAAACATCTCTGATTAAGGATTCAAATCCTCTCTTCCAAGAGTTTCTGGAGAAGAGGTGGCGCCCTTATTGGATGGACGACACTTGGGACTCAAGTGAATCCGAGCCCTCCATCAGAGCCAACACAATGCCGACAAGCTGAGCCGACATGAAGTGTCTGCTCGGATGGAGGGCTCGGATTCACCCAAGCCCCATGTGTGGTCCATCCAATGGGGGCGCCACCTCTCCTCCAGAAACTCTTGGAGGAGAAGATGTGGATCCCTCAAATTAAATTATTAAAATTTACATAATTTTTGCAATGTGCCTCTCCCAACAATGCATAAGTCAACAATAAAAAAAAATACACGGAAAGAAGAAGGGGGAAGAAAACAATTGATATTGAATTATTAGGTTGCATGCTGTAACAAGTTTTGGAGTGACCTGACAATTTTTTATGGGTAAACTATAGCTGAGGTAGTCGATGTTTGTGAAAAGTAGACTTAGGGTACCTTATGTTTAAAAAATTATGTTTCGGGTTCTTAAACCCAGATAAACTTAGCCTGATTTAATAATAAATCATTATTTTATGATCATATCCCTTGCGCAATTTGAACTTCATTTATGCTTGTAGATTGTCCAACTTGTTGAGTACCTCAATTTTCGAGGTATGTATTTCTCATGGCATTTTATTTTTATTTTTTTAGATAGATAGGCCCCAAGGAGATTTGAACTCAGGACCTCTTAATTTTAAAGTATTGGTTCTTACCAATTGAGCTACCCCCTTGGGTTTAATTTTCATGGCGTTTACTACATCTTTTTTTTGCGATTTTTGGCTCCATTTTCTCCTACTCACTCACTCCCCAATAACTCAGAGGTGCTTCGTCTATGTATGGTTAATTTCTTTTTTCTTTTGCTGCGGTTATTAAGAAAGATAAAATTTTAATTTTTTTTTTAAGAAATAAAAGGTTTCCCCCTTATTTTTAGCCCCTTAAGAACTCAATTCCTTTTTTGATTTAGAGTTTATGTGTTCTCATGATCTTGATTCTTCCCCTCGGCAATTCATTAAGAATTGAGCTTGTTTGGTTGTTAATTTTTAGATAAAATTTCTAAAACCCCCACATACTTTCCCTAATTACTGAAACTCCCTTATTCAGAACTTTTTTTAAGATTCCCCTAGAAAAGTGATCTTTCACCTCAATTTCTCCCCTCGAGACTTAAGAATACCTGAATTAGGGGTATCGATGGCCAAGTTGGGCTGGGCGGATTGTGTATCAATCCTAGCCCAACCCTAGGTCTCTTATGGTCAACCCTCAGCCCGACCCAGTCCTAGCAGGGTCACAACAAACTCCAACCTAGACCCAACCTGCTAGGGTTCATCCTAACCTGGCCCTAAACCCTTCCCTGTCAGGGTTAATCTGAATCTGAAAAATAGAATTAGAATAAAAATTGGAAGGAAAAGGAGAGAAAACCTTAGTTTAAAATAAATAAATGTAATGCCTATTTTAAGAAAATAAGAAACCTAAAAGGTTAAATGGAGTGAATATAATCATGTTGTTTGATATGTACCTGAATCCGACCCAACTATTCGAATTTGAATCAAATCTGGATTTTTGGCTATTCATTTACATCTTTAATTGAATATTGTCTTCATTCTTTGGGTCTTTTTGTGTTTTCTTTTTGTTCGACTACTTGCCAAATTACCTTTTGGTATTTCAAAATTTTGAGGAGCTTTAGCAGCGATGATCTGCCATGTCGTGACACATCATCAAGGATCATGGAGTTCTTCCTCTTGGTTCCATGGTTCCATGTGGGTTTAGATAACAATAAAACGGTTCAATGAATTAATCAGTTTAATTTTTCAAACCAGTTCATTTCTAATAGGTTTTTTTTTTTTTTTTTTTTTCATTGGAGTTGCAAAACAACATGATATTTCTTCTGCACCCACATAGAAGAAATCGATGTTGGAAAATCTATAAATTATAATGTTGAACGAGTATAGAAGCCCATCAATAGAAAGAAAACGATAACGAGACATTAGAAAGCAAGAGAGTGAATAACATATATTATATTTTACAAAAGAAAAAAGAATAACATATATTATAATATTTAATCAGATTAATCGATTAATTAATCGATTTGTGACTAACGTTTCTTGATTAAATTGAAACCGAACCAATTATTAGAATTTAATACTAAAATCGAATTGATTAATTACAATTCAACTGGTTTAAACATTTTCGATTTGCATTTTCTCAACACAAAATAATAATAAATCCCCACCTACAAAAACCCAATTAAGGCATTTAGTTTTTAATGCTTAGAATGATGGATTCACATTGTCTCTTCCCAGTGGTACTGGGAGGACGGTGGTAACCTTCCTCGGATGGTTGTCACGTGACTCTCGGTGAATCTAAGATCCACGTCTGAGCCGACACCCTTCTGTCGATTTGGCTTGTCGACTGGGTGTCAACTCAGACATGGGTCTTGGATTCACCAAGAATCACGTGATAACCATCCAAAGAAGATTGCCACCATCCTCCCAGAACCACTGGGAGGAGACAATGTAAATCCTAAAAAGATTCTTATTGGACATTATGTATGAGAAATGAAATGTCCATTTTATCCCACCGGAATATTTTTCCTTTAAACATTAATAATCAACTTTTCAAACAAAAAAAAAATGACAATTAAGTCAGAGAGGGAGAGAGTATAAATGTTAGGAGGAGAGAGAGACTATAAATTTTAGGCGGGAAGAGACATTGCAGTCAGCACCGAAAGAAAACTAGAGAGCACCATATAGAAGAATATATCCACCAAAAAGTCTATAAGTTTTAGGAGGAAAGAGACACTGCAGAGCACCGAAAATTTGTTTAGGATGAAAGGACATTGCAGTCAGCAGCACCGAAAGAAAGCTGGAAAGCAATATATAAAAGGAAGATCCACCAAAAAAAAAAAATGTTTTAAAGGGAAGAAAATGGACAGTGCACTGTTGCAGTAGTTGTTAGAGAAGCGTATCCGATAACTTCTTAGAGAAATCATGAAATTCAGGTACTTTATACCCTTTCTCTCTCTATGGATTTTTCCACACTGACTGTCAAGCGACTGTAAGATTTTGACCGCTCACTATGCATTGGGTACGTATCCCGATGCACCGTGAGCGACCTCCATATTGTAAATAAATTCGATGTAAAAAGAGAGAAGCGTTGCGTTTCTTCGTTTGGGTTGCTTTGCTTTCCCTATTTCTTCTTTTATCGTCATCTTCGTCTTTGCGTGTTCCAGAGCTATTTTATTTTGTGGGTTTGAAGTGGCGAGGATCATCGATGACTGCTGGAGTAGAGATGACGGAATCCGGAAGGGTTGTTGCAGCGGTTGCTTTGGAATTTCCGGTGAATGAGTCGGGGGAGGCTGGTTCTCCTTCTTCACCGCTGAAGTTGCCAAAGAGGCTTAGGCAACGGCTTCTGGAATCTAAAAGATGTTCTACCGCTGAGGAGATTGAAATGAAGCTCAGAGAAGCTGAACGCCGTAGACATGTATTTCTTCTGAATTCCCTTCTATAATTGTTTGGGTTTTTGCGCCTTAGTTTTTCTTGATTGAAGTTTTATTCCTTTTTTATTTCCCTCTTTGGCTACTCTTACGATATCGGGCTTTATCTGATATGTTTTCTAGCTCTCTCATAAATTAGGATTTCAGTACCGAGCACGGAAGCTTGCTTCTTTGTTTTATTTATTGGTTGGTATATTACTGTACTGCTTTAATTGCGGTTTGTTTCTTTGCTCTTTTTTTTTTTTTTTTTTTCTTTCGACGTTAGTTATTCATTGGTTTGGGTTTTTGCTTCCCCTTCTTTGTTTTCTGTTTTAAAAAAAATTTGTTTGTTTTCTTTCCTTGTTAATGAGTAAACTTTAATTCCTTATGCTTTCTTTACTCTTTTCAAGGTCGATGACAAGAATTTTCAGTTCCTGACATTGTTGTTTGCTCGCTTCTTTGTTTAATTTCTTGGTTGGTATATTACCGTGCTGCTTTAATTGAGGTGGGTTTCTTTCCTCTTTTCTTTCTTTCTTTCTTTCTTCTTCTTCTTCCTCTTTTTTTTTTTTTTTTTTTTTTTTTTAAGCTTTGGTGGTACTTCTATGATTTTGCTTTTTATCTTGCCTTCTAACTCTCTCTCTCTCTCTCTCTCTCTGGTCTAATAATTTGATTCTTTGCTGGATAAGTGTTCTGGAAACTGAGTGGAATTAAAAAAAAAAAAAAAAAATCTGTCGTTTGCCTTCTTTACTTTTGATGATTCAGAGGTTCTGTTTGCTACTTAACGTTCTATACCCAATTGAATTGATATATAATTTCACTTGCTTGAGTTATAGGCGAGGTTGCCTTTTGCTTCCTCTTCAGTTCTACAAAAAGCTGAAATCCATCCCGTACTTTTCAAATATCAATTTCCCATGGTTTTTTGTTTATTGGTCTGATTATAGGGTAGAAGATTGTGAAGCGTGAACTCAACTGACTTTTCCACACTCTCCTTTCTTGAAATGCAGCAATTCCGTGAATGGTTGTCCAGCAAAGCTCGACCAAAGCCAAGGATTCCTTCATGGTCTTCATCTCAGGAGGAAGTTCTGGGTCAGCGCCTTCAAGCTAAACTCTATGCTGTTGAACAGAAAAGGTATTTATTTTTATCTTAAAGTTTGTTTTCTTGTCGGATTTTCTAGTTTTTTGGCTTTTTTTTTTCAATTATTTCTCTTTGGCTAGGCTGAGGAGGGGATGTTGTATTTGGAAAGTTGATATTGGTGAAAATACTGGCATCCAGGTTTCCCTGTTGTCCTCCCTATGGAGAGTTACAGACTTAATACTGTCAAAGCAAAATCAAGAATTAAGAGTAGTCATACTTATTTTATGTTCTTCCTCGGTGGTTTTTGGTTTGTTTTTCTAGTATTGGAAAATTTATATTGATGAATATAGTCGGATCCAGCTTTCTCTTCCTGTCTTATCTCTGAGGGAGTTAATTTAACTTCAATACAAACCAAAATCATTAAAATGTTGATTCTGAGCAGTCAATATTTTATATCCTCCAATGTCAAGACTCTGGAATTTTAATGATATGTGGTTCTATATTAGTAACCTCTCTTTCAGATCATATTATTACCTGAGCTACTTTCACTTTTTGTAGTTCTATGTTTCTGAAATTCGCTGCTTTTCCTGGCCATGTTCGTTTTACATGGTTACTGCTTCCAACAAGTCTTGTTTCCATGATTATTTATGAATGCACCCATAGTTCCATACACTCTTGCCCTCTCAGTTGGCCGGCCATGGGTTATTGTGGCTTTTCCACTATTCCATTTGACTTTTTTTTTTTTTAAATTTATTTATTTATTTATAATTCTGAAATTAATTACATGAACATTTTTCACTAGGCCATATTCAGGCTTTGAAATATGAACTACATATTTTTCATCATCATTATGCTCTTCTGGGTGGAAATGTGCTTGGACTAGGTGTTACCTTGTAAGATTTACTGCCTTATGTTTTAATCAACAGGTTGAGCATTCTTGCAAAGGACCAGATGCGCCTAGCAAGGTTGGGCAAGTTGCGAGAAGGTGTTAAAACAGGAGCTGAAATCCGTTTTCAGAAGGAACGTGAGGAGCTGGGCACGAAAGTGGAATCACGTGTTCTACAGGCAGAGGCAAATCGGATGCTTATTCTGAAGGCTTACAAGCAGCGAAGGGCCTTGGTAAAAGAGAGGACAGCTCAATCATTGTTGCGGAGGAGAGTTCAGGAGAGCAAATACAAGGAGCGTGTGCGTACTGCAATTTCCCAAAAGCGTGCCGCTGCGGAGAAGAAGCGGTTGGGATTGTTGGAAGCAGAGAAAACAAGGGCACGTGCAAGGGTATTGCTGGTGCGAAGGGTAGCCAAGTCTTTATATCAAAAGCGAGAGATTGAGAGAAGTAAATTAAAGGATAAGTTGGAAAATCGTCTCCAAAGGGTATGTATGTGTATGAGTAGAATTTGAATTTGATTTTTGATAATGAAACTGTTACTGTCCCTATTTTCTCAAAGAAATTTAATGATGAATAGGCCAAGATACAGAGGGCGGAATATCTGAGTCAGAGAGGAAATCTTCATGCTTCTGTCAGTGTCAATTGGAATAAGATGCACAGGCAGGGTGATTTCCTTTCTAGTAAATTGGCGAGTGTGGGTATTGGATCAGCATACACTGAGTGTGGGCCTCCTCCCATGGTCACACCTCCAAAAGTTTCACAATCTCCTGCTTCCGAGGTATCCCTGGATTTTGCTGCAACATATACTTAACAGGTCCTTTAATTTTTAACAAAATGGAGCAATTAAATGGATTTTTCTGCTCCATATTTTTAACAAGTCCTGCTTCTATTTGCTGTTATATTAACTACATATGATTGATCTTTTCTCTTTTATCCTGTAAATTTTGTAGTCTCCATTGAAAACTCGATTTAATTGCTTCTGGATTCATGAGTACAACAAATTAATTATGAGTTGTAGGTTGGATCTTTAATTTCTTGCAGTTGAGTGCATGGATTGTGTTTAGAAATAAAACTTGAATTGCTAAATTTTTTTAATTAATGTTCTTAATTTAGTTTCATAGTATTGCATAATATCCGTACAATTTGATCTTTGAGCCATACTGGCCAATTTTGGCAGTATATTGTGCTTTTATTAAATGATAAAAATATGTTTATCTGAAAAAACGAGGTTAGAGTACAACAACAGAGAGGTTCAGAAACCTCTGTACTCCAAATCAAGAACATAATAAAATTACAAGGCCAAAACAAACATCAAAGAGGAACATAAACCCCTCAACTATTATGGCCTTTTTAGTCCTCATTACACCTTGTCTAGTGAGATCATCAGCTATGCTATTAGCTGATTTGGCCTCCATTGGAGGGAAAAAGAAATGAAGGACATTAAATGATGGATTTGGCGAACAATACGAGAGGATCTCCATGGGCTGTCTCCATCATTTCTAAAACCAACCAATCACAATACCCAAATCACATTTTTCCATGATAATAAAAGCAATCGTCAAAGGCATAGTTCGAAATCTCGGCAAGACCTTGCCGAGATCTCGATTTTCTTGGTATTCTCAAACAGGTCGGGACGAGATGGGGCACGAGACCTGATCTCAACCAGTCTCGACCTGTCTTGACATTTTCGACTTGTTTCATCCAAATCTTGACTTATCTTGACCCAATCTCGTCCTGTCTACTTGACTACTAAATACTTATTGGGTTTTTTTTGAAAATTAACTAATTAAGTGCTATTATGTTTATTCTTCTTTTAAAATATAATTTTACTGACTCATTTGGTCTTTTTTGATTTTCTACTAGTGTAACATTATGTAGAATAGTCAATATTACCCTAGGTTTACAAGTTACAATGGGGTTCAGACTGATACTGCCAAACATGGGTCTAAACCCAAACAACCACCATCTATGATTATTTTTACAATTTTATGGTTTAAATGTGTTTATGTATGCTAAAATATGGTTTCTCTAGAGTATCAGGCCTTAAAATGATCATTTTAGCTTCGAGACACAATTCAAGGCTTTTACACTGTCTTGCGGAGATCTCGGTTTTCCAAAGGGTTGAGATACCCTCGAGACTTGAGATTTTAAACCTTGGTCAAAGGCTTCAGAATTCTTAGAGTGCAGAAGAACAAAGGGAAAAGGTTTCATTTCACTTATCAAAGCACCAACAGCAAACCCCCCTAATGGGTCCAGCCATACCTTTATAAAATTAGTCGTCCCTTTTCTCGAACAGAGGAAAAAGGAAGAGAGGAGAGAGAGGGGGGGGGGGCTCTTACTGAAAATGAACCCTCCTCGCCTACCAGCACTAGGGCTTTTGACATAAGATCCTAAATAAATCACGACCAAAATGAGTACTCAACCACAATTACCAGATTACAAATACACTGGGAAATGGCCTTTCTTTGAGATCATATGTTTTTTAGCTCTTGGCATACCATTCTTGTCAAACATATTAAGTTCTTATTACAAATGGTTGTAGTTTTGGCCATCTTACCTTTGTCCCAAGGATTGCTGTTTCCTGGTTATTGAGATTCCAGCTACTGGATTTTACTAACATTCTGGTTGTTCTACATTCAACACTAGTTAAGCTATGAATTGTACAACATACTGTTAGAAGTGAAGTTGGGAAGTGAAGAATTCTTGAGTTCCTTTTTCTTTTTTTCCTTAAGCAAGGAATTCTAGATGATTCAGGATGCTTTTCCTCCTTGTAAGCTGTCATAGATAGAGTTACTATTGGAGAGGCTCATGAGCGGCAGCTAGTTGCTTGTTCTTGTTGTGTTTCATACAGCCAGTGGGCAGTGGTGATACTTAAGAAGTATTCAAGACATAGTTAAGCATGAGTGGCTGCCCAACGGGTTGGTAGGTCAAATTGAAATATCTTAGAGTTCAAATGCTATTCTTCACATTTATTCAGGACCTATATATGAAGGTGGTTCTGCTGGGGCTGAATTACTTTTGCTGTGGATGTTATTCTTCTAGCTATTATTTATAAATTTTAAAACTGTGCTTCTGTTTTCTGTAGTATCATTAGGTTCCCATAGCTGATCTATTCCTGAGGTTGTGTTATCTGGGTTGGACAAATGGGAATCTTTGTGTTTCCATATTCCCATTTGTCCAACCTAGATAATGGCACAGATAGTGACAACAAATAATCTCCTCCCCCCCAAATAAAACACACACACACACAAAAAAAGAAAAAAAAAAAAAGGAAGGAAGAAAAAGAAGAAGAAGAAGAAAAACTGGCTAAAAGAAGAAGCAGGCTAAAATTTCCAACAATCAGACGAGAAAGGACATAGACTCTAAGATAGGATGCAATTGTTTTCCCATTTGCATCTCTTTCACTTTTAATTAAAAGTTTGGGCCTTCCCTACTTTGAAGGAGGGGGAGGAGAGCTGGGAGGAACGTTTCTGAGATAAATTTGTAGTTTCTAGCTGCCATTAATGTTCTTTTGAATCCAAGTGCAGATGGACCAATGGCCGAGAAATTGAGCTGAGATATTGATGGCTTAGCTCTTTTTATTTATTTATATTTTTTTTGGGGGGGGCAGTAAATTTTTTCCTTTTGAATGGTTTATTAGGATAATGCTTGGAATGTCATTATGGTGTCAACCTACTGTTTGGATGAATTGTATGAATGAATAATTAAGGATTCTGAAATGTTTCTCCCTCTGTTTTGTGTTCGTTTTTCCTTCCTTTTTTTCTTTCTAAAGTGTTTTTACTTTTGGAGATGCGTAAATTGTTGATGTTTCAATTTATGGCTATTAGCTCGAGTTTCAATTTTTTTTTAGCTACAATACTCATTATATCTGACCGTTTTTTAGTCAATAATTGTTGGAATAATGGTTTGACTTGTCTAGAATAACAGAGGTCATGCTTCATTTAGGGAGTAAAATGATTTACATGAAAGGAAATAAAGAAAAGTAAAGGAAAGAACCCGAAAGGAAAGTAGACGAGAACCTAAACATTACAACACATACTTCGAACCTATACATTATTACAATATCCCGTTCAAGTTGGGGCATAGATATCTATCATTCCCGACTTGGACATAATAGGATTAAACACCTTGGCAGGGAGGCCCTTTGTAAAAACATCAACTCACTGAGCTTCAGATGTGACGAATGGAATGCAAATGAGACCTTGTTCTAACTTCTCCTTGATGAAGTGACAATCTATCTCAACATGTTTCATTCTATCATGCTGAACCGGGTTATGGGCAATGCTAATGGCGGATTTGCTATCAGAAAAGAGCTGCATAGGAAGTTGAATAGGGTCGCATAAGTCTTGAAGGAGACCTTTGAGCCAAAGAAGCTCACAAATGCCATGAGCCGTAGTTCTGAATTCAGTTTCTACACTGGATTGAGAGACCACAACCTGTTTCTTGCTTCGTCATGTAAGCAGATTTCCCCCCACCTGAGTACAATATCCAGAAGTAGAGAGTCTATCAGCAAACGAACCAGCTCAATCAGCATCAGTGTAGGCTTCGATGCACATATGCTCGTGGGGAGATAGAAGGAGGGGCAGATTTCAAGTAACGTAGGATCTGATACACAACATCCAAATGACTAGAGAAGGGGTCATGCATGTATTGGTTAACTATGCTAACCGCAATGGCAATATCTGGTCTGATATGGAAAAGATAAATTAAACGGCCAACTAATCTCTAATATCTACTTTTATCAACTGGTTCCCCATCTTTTTGTGATAGACGGGAATTCGCCTTAAGTGGAGTGTCATCAGGCTTACACCCGAGCATCCTAGTGTTAAACAATAAGTCAAGGGTATGCTTCTGTTGAGAGAGGAAGATACCTTGAGTGGAACGAGCAACCTCAATTCCTAGGAAATATGGTAATGGACCAAGGTCTATAATTTAAAATTCAGTGCCTAAAAAAGTCTTCAAGTGAGAGATTTCAGCAGTGTCACTCCTTGTAACCACGAAATCATCTACGTACACAATAAGAATAGTAGTTAACTCGCCATTCTTCTTGATGAATATAGTGTGATCAACATTACTCTGTTTGTACCCCACAGATATCATGGCTCTATGGAAGCGTCCAAACCAAGCCCGAAGAGATTGTTTTGGGCCATATAAAGCCCGTTTCAATTTACAGACCTTACTAGATGTCAGAGGTCCGAAAAAACCAGGAGGGACATCCATGTGCACCTCCTCTTCTATCTCCCATGAAGAAAAGCATTTTTTACGTTTAATTGATGTAAATCTCATCCAAGGTTGACCGCACAAGAGAGAAGGATGCGAATAGTATCCAACTTGGCAACAAGGGCAAAAGTTTCTTAATAGTCAATGCCAAATGTTTGAGTATAACTCTTGGCGACTAGTCGTCTTATACCTATCAATGGTTCCATCAATTTTCTACTTCACCGAAAAAATACATTTGATGCCTATTGGTTTTTCCCGCAGAGGAAGAGTGACAAGATCCCAAGCCTCATTCTTGTCTAGAGCATGCATCTCTTCCAACATTGCAAACTTCAATTTAGGATCAGCCAAAGCTTCCTGCCAATTTAGGAGAATGGAAATTGATGATATAGAGGAAACAAATGTACGAGAAGAAGGAGAGAGATTCATAAGACACAACGTTAAAAATGGAGTGTTGAGTACAGGATGGAACACCTTTTCGGAGAGCAATAAGCAACTCAATAGTGGAGTCTGTAGTAGGCTCACCAGATGGAGGAGGACAGAGCTCAGATTAGGAGATGACGATTGGAGAAGTGCAATGGTAGTTGTGGTATCTTGCTCTTGCTGCCGTTTGAACCTTGAACGAGTAAACACCTTTAGTGGGGGAACTAGGAGCTAAGAAGTCGAAACCATACCTTCGTACCAGTGTCAGTATCAGTATCAGTATCATCATCTGGAGTAATAGCTGGAGCAACTGGGACAGCAGTAGTGAGAAGCTGCTATAAGAATGGCCTCACTGTAGTATGGGACAAGGACATGCATCTTAAACATCAAAGACTGAGTAACCTTCGGCAAATGGCGATTCTTGCGTTCAGCCACACCATTCTGATCAGGATTGTCCACACAACTGGTTTGATGAATAATACCATGCTTAGCCAGGAATGATTGAAAAGATACATCGGTATACTACGTCCCATTGTCTGTATGGAGGATAGCAACCTTTGCAGCATACTGGGTCTGAATCATCCGATGAGAAGCAAGAAGCAGCGAAATACCTCATTCTTGTGGCGGAGCAAATAAATTCAGGTGAGACGAGTATTGGCAGTCAATGAAAATGACAAACCATTTATAGCCAGTTACCGTGACACACCGAGAGGGACCCCAAACATTAGAATGGATTAAATGAAAGAGAGTTACACTGTGTTTATTGGAAATAGGATAAACAAAACGAATCTGTAAGACTTTGCAGAAATGCAAGCATCACAAAAAAACTTGTCTGACTCTTGCATAGCTTTGAAAACTAAGAAAAGCTTGACTAAAATCCTAATAGGTGGATGACCCAAACGGTGATGCCATATACATAAAGCTGCCAGTATAATTGTGGAGGAGGAAGAAGCCTGTATCATCAGGGTCGAAGACTCTGAGGAGGGCGCAAGAACATATAAGCCATCAACCACTTTACCACTGCTATTCGTTTGCTCCGTCACCAAGTCTTGGAACACACAATGAGAGGAAAAGAAAGTGACTCGACAATTTAAATCCCGAGATAGGCTACTAATTGAGAGAAGATTAGTAGAAAAATTTGACACATGGAGAACAAATGATAATGAAAAGGAGGAAAAGAATTTAATGGAAACCTTCCCAGCAATAGAGTAAAGGGAACCATTTGCATCCCGAACTTTACCTTTACCAAATTTAGAAAAATTAAAAAAAAAAAAAAAACAATGGGAAGAACCAGTCAAGTGGTCGGTAACCCTTGAGTCAATGATCCAAGGAGTGGAAGTAGAAGAAGGACAGTGACCACCGATGGAAATACCTGAATCGGAAAGGTTGGAATAAGAGGACCTTGGCAATGAAGCAGCGACTGATGCAAATGGAGTAAGGCTCGACTGAGAGAGAAGACAACGAAGCTGGTTCATCAAATCATCATGTCCAAGAGGGGCGACATCAACATCATCCGTCTCTGTTTGATGAGCTTAGGCGGAACCAGTACCTCGACCTTACCCATGACCTTTGCCATTAGCAGGGCGACCATGGAGTTTCTAATAATACTCTTTAGGGTGACGTTCCTTACCACAAAACTTACATTTAATGGGCTCTCTGTCCAAACTAGGGTGGGAGCCAGAACAGGTAGAACTGCCAATGCCAGAGGAACTTGCACCTAGAAAATAGAGCCAAGCGATCAGGCAGAGTAGGTTTCAACATAACAGTTCGCTTGTTGTCCTCAGACTGGACTATAGCATAGGTCTACTCCAAAGAAGGAAAATGATCACGACTTAGAACATGAGCATGTATCTAATCGAACTCCACAGACACGAAATTTCTTTTCCCTTTTGGTGAATTTCGTGGCATCTATAGGATAAGAGGCGGAGAAGGCTTCATAATAATCCAACTCTTGCCACATTCCTCGTATAATACTGAGACAAAGAAAACTCCTCCTGTTTTGTATCATGAATTTCTTTTGCAGTTCATATATTTGAGCATCATTGCCTTCCTATGAATATGTATCTTTAGTAGCCTTCCATATGCTCGTAGCCGAATTTAACAATAAATAACCTCGTGCAATGTTTGGATCCATAGAATTGATAAGATACGACATCACCAGGTAGTTGTTAGAGCTCCATTTGCTTTGATCAGTGCTATCAGTAGTAAACTCCTTAGCATCGCTGGTAAGGTACTTGGAAAAACCACGGGATGCTATAGAAAGAAAGCAGGAATGAGACCACATCAAATAACTATTCTCATCCAATTTAATGGAACAACCAGGGAACGGAGGAAAGCCAGAGAAGCTCTAATCGCTAGAGCCTTTAGGAACAATTGATGCTGTCATCATGTCTGAGGCTTAGATAGAACAAAAAGATTAATTAGAACAATACATAGCCGTATCTGATTAACATTTGCATGGAACATTCAATTTCGGTGGAAAGAAATCAAGATCTCAAAAAATGGGGTGAAAATCTTTAGTAACCCTCGGTGCAAACCATGGCCACCAAGGGGGTTGCCGGGAGGTAGCGCTAAGAGAGGGCCGCTGCTAGAAGAAGATGAGGTGGTGGTAGAATGCCGAGAGGAAGAGAGGCGGAAGCGAGAGAGAGGTGAAGGCGGAAGGTGGAAGGTGGCGGCGCTAGGTGGTGGCGGCGGCGCTAGGGTACGAACATAGGGAGATCCTCGCTCTGATGCCATGTTTGAATAATGGTTGTCTAGAATGACAGAAGTCATGCTTCATTTATAGAATGAAATGATTTACATGAAAGAAAATAAAGAAAAGTCAAGGAAAGAAAACGAAAGGAAAGTGGATGAGGTAGGTGAGGAATGAGTCAGCACTCATATTCCCACATACATCAAACTTACACATTATTATATATACATCGAATCTACACATTATAACACATACATCGAAGAATCTACACATTATAACACATACATCGAAGAATCTACACATTATAACACATACATCGAACCTAGACATTACAATAATAATAATAATAATAATAATAATATTCTATTATGAAAATTTTATAGAGGTGATATACCATCTGGCCTTAACTAGGAAACCCATCTCATTTGCTCTTAATCATTTTAAATTTCAAGGAGTCCGAGATAATAATATCACATGATTATTCAGAAGATCTAGTTTATTTATTTATGAAAAAATTTCATCTACCCCCTAGAAACTATGTCGAAATCCATCTACTACACACTGGTTTCCAGAAACTTCAATCGCCCCCACTTAACTGACGGATTTGACTTAAAATGTGATTAAACATTTCTACCCTCTCTTTGAAATTGAAAATTTTTAAAATCACTAATTTGACGTTATATTGGAAATTACCCTTCCCCTTTTTACTTTCAGCCGAACCCTAATTACACCTGGGGAGTCTCCCGGCGATGTCTTCAAGATCGGATGTTGCAGCGGCGGATCTAATTTCTTTTTAGTAGAAATGAAAATAAGAAGATGACGATCGAAGGAAGACGAAAGGCATGAGATGAATCGAGTCTCTGGAATTGAAGGGAATCAATAGCTAGGGGCATGTTTTCCTGATCTGGGCTGCACTTGGATTGATGAGGAGGGTGAGCACTGTACATGATGGCCCTCAGAACAGCTGATTCAGTTGGGATGTAGGCAGTTTTGTTCCTGGCTAATAGCCACGTCAGCCCCGTGAGTTGGCAGTCCCTGCTGAACATCTTGCTTGCCCTCCAATCATCGTCACTGCTCCTATCTCCTCTTCCCGTTCCATTCTTCCCATCTCCATTCAACTGTAGAAAATAAGAAAAGCTACTTTCATCATTCTAAAACAAGATAACAGACACAGAAATCTCTGCTACTCTGCCATTGCCAATTGCTCACTTTAATCTGGAGATGAAAAGGAAACATAAACAAAATTTACTAAATTTCATCATAACAAAAGGGCAGAAATCTCTGCTACTCTGCCATTGCCAATTGCTCACTTTAATCTGGAGATGAAAAGGAAACATAAACAAAATTTACTAAATTTCATCATAACAGAAGGGTAGGTAGACTGTAAGCAAAATTTACTAAATTTCCTCATATCTCCTTTTTACTTTCAGCCGAACCCTAATTTCTTTTTGGTAGGCTCTGTTTTTGCTGGTTCTTGTAATCTCTTCTTAGAAATGAACTGACCTTTTACGGTATTGAGCAGTAAGAGATATGATCCAGTTCACAAGATCTAGTCAGGCAGCGGCGAATCCATCAGAAACCCTTCTTCCCTACCACCTCTCTCTGGCTTCCTCTCCAAGAACGAAAAGAAGAAAAAATGAATAACTAAACAAAACCTCCCTCCCTGGCGTGACCCTTCATCACCCCCCAAGCACCAGAGTTTCCGTCATGGTTTTTCCCTCTGGCTCTCTGTGTTTGCACGTAATTAAATCTGCCCTCCCCTGGGTAAATGCAGGAGACAATATGACCCACCCACAACTCCACTAAACACCATCGGAATCTGGCATCTAGCATCCAGTCTCGTTTTCTGGCGATTATTGTCCCTGGAATTTTTAGTTTGAGATGACATCATCAACTAATGGGACTCTACTAATAGGTTAAGGAAAATTTTCTTGTAACAAGACCCTTGTTACAAGGCAAAAAGCCCTTGTTACATATAGACTTGTAACAAAGGGTCTTGTCACCATCAGATTTGCATGGAATATTGAGGTTCCCATGATGGTTTCTTTTAATGCACTCATTGGGTTGTTACAAGTCTAAATGTAACAACCCTTGTTACATTTAAACTCACCCGACAAGAAATCAGTTTGCATGACTTCTGTGGTTATTATCTTGATGTTTCCCTACCATTCAAGAAACTGGAAGTCTGGCGGCCAGATTACCCTACAATTTCTAAAGGAAACTGATGGATTGGCTGGTTCTGCTGCATCACCAAATAATGCCGTAGGTGGTACTGATTGAATGATGGGGTCTGCTGCTGTACACTTGTGCCAAATTGGTCTTTTCTTTTAAATGAGTATTTCCATACGAATTTTCATATTCAGGATTGTTCACTGTTTTTTGCCATGTGAAAGTATTATTGATATTTTATTCTTTTCAGGATAAGCAGGGATAAGCAGGATTGAGATTGGAGACTGCTCTAGGGGTTTTTCCTCCTCTTTTTATGAAATTTCTGTTAGCTCGGAAGATTTACTTCTTTTCTCCTGTGTTTGCTTTTAGCAGAACTGTCCCAAGGGTACTTATCTGGAAGGATTAACATTTTCGCTGGGTATCCCTACAAATATTTTATAAACTCTAGCTTTTTTGTTGTGGAATTGGGGAATCTATTGGAGCTAAACAAAAGATAAATGTTTGTATTGCAATCATGGATGTTCTATTATCTTTCATCAATTCATGGATACTCGGAATTTGAAAATCAAATTGGAGTGCAGTTTTGTTGTCGGAATAAAGCAGATCAGATCCAATGTGATCTACCCTCACTTGAATTGAAAGAGACTTTCTATCAGTTCTAGATAATATTAGGCCTTTGGTCTCAACTCTCAATGACAACACCCTGCTATATGGGATGTGAAAGAGATCTTGAGACTTCAAATGAAGTCTGGGCTGGTCCAGCCGACCTTTACCCACTTTACCTCGGCATGATTCAGAAGTCAGAACTATATTGAAGATAGTACGTTATATCATTATGAATATATTACATAGTTATAAACATAAATCGCAGGCGAAAGATTGCAACCCCTCGAGGGGTTTTGAGAGACCTGTTTTCCTGAGGATCCCCTTACTTTTGTAATGCATATTTGTTTTCTAGTTCGAATGAAGGTGCCTTTGGGCTTTTCTTGCAAAAAAAGAAAAAAAGAAAAAATGTTTGCATTTGGGTCCATGTATTTTAAGATTCCATCTAGGTTGCATGAGCAATAAAGAGAATGTAATGAAATGAAAATTTTTGTAATCTTTACTTAAAATGATTCTATAAATAATTCAAAACATTTCAAATTAAGATATTAAATTATAAAAAAAACCATCAAAGATTGCTAACATCATCTATACCCATAAGAATGCAAAAACATCACCTAGGTTCACTTAACTGACGAAATCATTAAATTTGTTAAAATACAATTTTACCCTTCAAATTATAAATTGTAAAATTTAAAAATTATGTTTATTTACTAATTTATCTTTCAAATCAAAATTGTATTTATTATGACCAACCCCGGTTTTACTATGGTTTTCAACCTG
This sequence comes from Protea cynaroides, assembly GCA_028583415.1. Lineage (NCBI taxonomy): Eukaryota > Viridiplantae > Streptophyta > Magnoliopsida > Proteales > Proteaceae > Protea > Protea cynaroides. The sequence continues at coordinate 29,142,698 of CM053272.1, forward strand.
ACCCGCCCGATTTCGAAGATCCATCTCAGGATTCTTCCTTGCCCGATATGATTTCTGCGATTATTTTTCCATGGTGTCGTCTTCTTCTTCTTTTCCCCTTTCCTTATGATTTCTTTTTCTGCTACTAAAATATAAGGGAAAGTTATGAATCCTTAGAGAGAAGCATGTATATCAGTTTTTCAATTCTCATCTTTGGATCTCATATCGGTTCCGTATTTCCACACCCCCAAGCTTTAATCATTCGCTAAGATTTGATTTCAGATTTGGTTCTATCTGATCCAAGCGATATTTTTGTTTTCTGGTCCACTGTAGTGAGAAGCAATCCTCATGGACTTGGTAAGGATCTATGAATGATTCATTTTTTTTTTTTTGTTGGTAAAATATGAATGATTCATTGGAGTTTCTTCCGTTTTAATTTTGTCTGCAACTTTAATTTCTGTTTTACTATTGTGATTCGAACGAAACCTCACTAAAAATGTCTTCAATCACGATATCATGATATGGGGGTTGAGATGGAATCATTAGTTATTTGGAGGATTCAACGGAGGATCCACAATAGAATGATGATTCATACCTAATGATTCAGAAAACTTGGATCTGAAGAGAATAACTAGAAGAAAACTCAGATCTGAAGAACGTTTTAGGAGTGATGCAGAAAACTTTAGATCTGAAGAAAACAGATTCAAGAACCGAAAAAAACAGTAGAGAAAAAACAAGAATGTAGAGCTGAAAAAAAAACATAGATCTGAAGAGAAAAGAACCAAAGATTTAGAGACTTGAAGAGAAAGGAACCTCACAGATCTAAATAAGGGCTTACCGGAGAAGAGTACCCAGGTCGAAAAACAGAGTAAGAGAGAGAAAGAAAGAGAGAGAGAAAGAAAGAGAGAGGAAGCAATGCACAAGAGAGGGGTTTGGGTAAAGAGTATAATGGTCTTTTCAACATGTCAAAATGGTATTATCGTCTTTCAAATATTCCAATCCATCGGACGTCAATATCTAACAGAAATCAATTGACGGAGTGGACTTCTTTGATTAGCACAGTCAGTTTCGGGGTGTAGATGATGTTTTTGCATTCTTGTGGGTGTAGATGATGTTAACAATCTTTGATGGGGTCTAGATGAAATTTAACTTTTGCAAGGTGCCTCTGCCAAAATGCATTAACAACAATGAAGAAAATACATGGAAAGAAGAAAGGGAGAGAAAGCAACCTGATATTGAATTATAAGGCTGCATGTGGTAACAAGTTTTGGAGTGATCTATTGTTTTTTTTGTGGGTAAATTGGAGCTGAGGTAGCCGATGTTTGTGAAAACTAGACTTAGGATACCTCATGTTTAAAAAACTACGTTTTGGATTCTTAAACCAGAATAAACTTAACTTGATTTAATAGTAAGTAATTATTTTACGATAATATCCATTACACACGGTTTGAGATTGATAATTCCCCCCCCTCCCTCTGGAAATAGCTTCTTCGCATTGTGGGAGTAAGGTTGCGTACATTCTACTTTCCTCAGACCTTGCAATAATGGGAGCCTCGTGCACTGAGACGCCCAATGTCCCCCCCCCCTCTCAGGCTGACGTAGTAAGGAAGTGAAGTCGCAAGGGATAGCGAACGAGGATTGGAGACTGAATTCTAAAACTCCTTCCACCACAAGTTGGTTCTCCAGGGCCATCAGCTTGTCAGGAATTCCCTTCTTTTGCCTCATTTATTCTCATAGATCGTCCAAGTCGTTGCAAAATTTCCGTCCTCTAAAGATTTTCTTTTCAAATTCTTGAATGAGTATTTGTTTGTTCCATATTACTGATTTCATGTTCATATCATGTGTGTTGTTCTTTAAAACATTAAAGCTTCTAAAGGTTTGTTTTCATTTTCAGCAAGTTTCATGAAGGTCTTAAAGCTAGCACTATACATGTTTTGGATTCTTCCCAGCTGAAGCCTTCTTGAATCCTTTCCTCCGAGGTTTTGGGGGTGTTGATCCTATGCATGCAATTCCTATAATTCTTACCCGAATTGATTTTACCCGTTTTTGGTAACTTTTCACAGGTAGCAATGACATAGAGGTGCTTCATTTATGTACAGTTAATTTTTGTTTTAATTTATTAATTTTTTTGCTGCGATTATTAAGATAGAGAAGGTTTCTCCCTTGTTTTTGCCCCCTTAAGAACTCAATTCTTTTTCTTCTCATGATCTTGATTCTTCCCCTCCGCAATTCATTAAGAATCCAGCTTGTTTGGTTGTTAATTTTTGGAGAAAATTTCTAAAGCTCCCTTGTAGTACTTCATATTACTCAAACTCCCTTATTCAACCTTACCCCCCCCCCCCAAAAAAAAAAAAAACCTTCCTCATTCAAGAACTCACTTTTAGATTTTCCCAAAAACGTAAACTTTCGTCACAATTTCTCCCCTCGTGACTTAAGAATACCTGAATTAGAGGTGTCAATGGGTCAAGCTCGGCGGGGTTGTGTATCAAACCTAGCCCAATCCTAGGTCTCTTAAGGTCAACCCTGTGCCCCGCCGGTCCTAGCAGGGTCACAACAAACTCCAACCTAGACCCTACCCTGTCAGTGTTCATCCTAATCTGGTCCACCCTGATTGACTTGATTGGGCAGGGTTGGGCTGGGCTTATTGACTCTGATTGAACCTGACCCTGACTCTAAAATCCATCATATTGATATAGCATCTCAATGTGTTGGTAGCACAGAGAGAATCATAATCCATTCTCCATAGCTATATCAGCTGCATTCTAGAGCAGTAAGAACTTGAAATCCCAGAAAAAAAAAAAAAAAAAAAGGCTTGGGTAATGAAGGCATGTACATCAAGTCCAATCAATAAACATTTAAGATGGAACTCAAATTTATGAAACAATATTCAATGACAATGAATGCCTTCCTATTCTTTGAACAGGTACAACCAGTGTATTTGACAAAGTACAATTATCAAACACCCAACACCCAACACCCAACACCCAACACATGCATTATCTTAAAATAATCAGTTATTATAAAATCAGGTTAAGTTTATCTTGATTTAGGAACCACAAACCTAGTTTTTTATACATGAGGTATCCCAAGTTTAGTTTTCACAAGCATTATTGAGTACCTCGGCTGTAATTTATCGTTTTTTTAATATGGGAAACAAATTGGGAGTGGAATCGCATCTGGTAAATAAAGTTTAATTTTTTGATTATTTGAAATAAAAATTAGAATAAAAAAAATAATGATTCTTGATTCTAGAAAATTATTCGAACTTCTAATTTAGATCGAAACCGATAAATAAATAAAGAGGAGGGGAGGGGGTTTGTTGGGAAAGCAGTTTTCGAAAAAAGGCTTTTGTGAATGGTTAGATAAATGATAGGGAATTCTGAAAACTTCAAATTCAGATGGATGAGAAGCTTTGCACCTTTTTGAGGGTAAGACTATCCAAACTTTCTTCCTAAATAAATGATCATAATCTAATCTAAATAGCATGTGCGGGCACTGATGCAAGTACTCTCGCTCCCCACATTCGGTCACTTTTTTAATTATTATAATTTTTTGTCAAAGTTTTTAGAATAATTGACCTTATTAATTTATTCATTGGGAAATTTTCATCAATCACTCAAAAAGACTTGGACAAATCATCTAATACTTAAGTTTTTTTAAAAAATCACCTATTACCAAAATTATACAAACGTTTATCAAAAAGGTCCAAAAACAACTAACAGAGTCGTTAGTTGCTGATGTTAGCCGTTAGAAAATATATGAATGACAATAATACCTTTATTGTAAGGGAGAAAAAAAACTTCTTTTTTTCACCGGAATTGGTTCAATCCCAAACGCCTTTGCTTCCTTCTCTTCTTCTCTTTCCTCTTTCGCTTTGGCAATTTATTTACAAAAAATCTCTGATTTTTTTCATTTTAAAAACAACGTTTCTGGTTCTTCATGTGACTTCTGCTCTCTCCTCCGTCTTTCTGGCCCCCTCTCTCTCTCCTCTTCCCCTCTATGTTTGTGATTTTCAATTCTTCCATATAATTCCTCTTCTTTATTATATATGATTCCATAAATATTATAATTTGGAGAGTTGTCAGAAAATTGGGGATGAACCTAGAGTGCTTTGGAGCACATCAATGAAATTGCAGTATCCCAAACTCTAGCCCTAGATTTATTGTCCAGGTTGAGAGATTGATTGAGCGAACAAATTGCGGAATCACAAGCTTCTTCATTGCCAGCAGAAGGAAGTTCGCTTTGGAGGTGTGTGGCGAGCTTCTTGAACAGATCAAATATTTCTAGTGCTCCGCTCATGCTCTTTACCGCTCTTCAGTCATGGCAGCGTCGGTTTCAGGTTGGAGTCCGTAAGGGTTTCTCTCTTTTTTTTTTCTTTTTTTTTTTCCTTTTTTGATAAAATGTTGTAGAGGAACAAAGATGAAGAAGAAAAAGGTATAATCGTCTACACACAATTTCAACTCTTTTCTGTCAGTTAATTGACTAACGTTTCTGTAATTTGGGTGATAGATGGTTTTTTTAAAAAACTTGAATAGTAGGTGATTTGTCTAAATCTTTTTTTTGGTGGTTGATAAAAATTTACTTATAAAATATTAAATAATATTTAGAATATATAAAATTTAAACCATTAAAATTCTAACAAAAGTAGAAGTCAGCAAAGTCTTTTTTTTTTTTTGGGTCAAGTAAAGTACCCAAAGTCATTTGCGTATTCGAACTTTTTTTTTTTTGGTAGAACATTAGCGTAATTGATGGACCTAACCAATGTTGACATTTCATGAATATGTTACATGCATCATGCATACCTACTTATAATTATTATTATAATATAATAACATAAGATTTCAAACGTGGATTGGGCCCACTTGAAATGGGTGTGAAACTTGGAAGTCATAAACTATTTAGTGGGGGAATGAGGTTGCCACCCTGGCCTTATCAAAAAATTTTTATATATAAAAAAAAAAAAAAGGGTTTTTTTTTTTTAAAAAAAGTTTTTTTTGTTTTTTTTTTTTTTTTTTTTTTTTATATATATATAGGTTGTTGTTATTGTAACAAAAGCTTGTTACGTTTAGAGACATAATAAAAAATATATATATGTCAGATTTTCTTAGGACTTTATTAAAAAAATATAATATATTAGAGACAAATTACCTAATAGATTCCTTTAATGATGGATTAGCTTTCAAGTCTCCTCCATTCCTTAGAATGCAAACCCCCCTCCAATTATGTAAAGTCATTTTTTAGTTCTTATAGACTTTGTTAGAAATAGAAATTTAATAATGAAAATTTATAAGATAGAATGTAAATTATAATTGCCCAATAGAAAGGCAACTATGATCGATTTAAGCCAGTTCATTTGCACATAAGTGTACTTTTCTTGGGATCTGATCCTCGTTCATGAGAAGTAAGACCCACTTATAGATTGTAGGACCCATTAGACATGGACTATAATACCCATTGTGGTCTGAGTAGTGTCTGCCCATCAAAATCACAAAAAAAATAGTTATAAAATATAAAAAAAAATTAATTTGATTGCCCAAAATATTATAAATAGTAGTTATCCAAAGGAATATATATATATATATATATATATATATGTGTGTCTCTTTTGAGAGTTTAGATCATCAGCATGTATTTATATCTTCTAAGGGATTTCATTATCATTTATATTTAATGGATCCCACACTCCAGAGATGGATCTAATACCACATCGACGGAGACGGAATCCCAAAATTTAATAAGTACATGCAAGTGAAACTTTTCTCATGCTTTGACATTTGAAATCATGCCCATGCAACATATACCTCATCCCCACACCGCCACATAGTTTTAGTAATTAGTATCGAATCGTTTGTATCGATCAATTTGCATATCAGTTTCGACTGACATCAAGACCATTTTTTATTAACTAATATTTATATCACGTGTCACTATTCTATTTGTTGGACTACTGATCCATATCAAAATCCAATCAGTTTCAACATCAACCTTGAAGACTTGAATTGACACCTCTCCCCCTGACATTTTCATGTAAGTCCAAAATCCACACATGATTCAGCAATTTGGGAAGATGCATAACGTCTAAGGATTATTTATATCGCGTGTCACTATTATATGATGAGTTGGAGAATATTGGATTGCCTCACCACTCATCAGATAAGGGAAACGCTATGTTGGCCACATTTTGGTTTCATTATTAATGTCAGTCGTATATTCCATCTACTTATGGAAACCCCATTAATTCATATATTATGTGGAGATGTATGTGAAATGTGTACTCTACCATAATTATATACTACAAAACAAATTGCTTATGCATGCCTTGTTCTATTTTTAAGGAAAGGAATAATATACTTTAAAAAATAATAATAAATAAAGGAAGAGTAAACTTTGAATCTTAATCTTTCTTCCATGCCTAAAGAAAACTAATGAATAAGGAAAATTTTCACCTATCACTTAAAAAGATTTAAACAAATCAGCTAATACTGAAGTTTTTTTTTTTTTTTTTTTTTTTAAATCATTTACCACAAATTACACAAACGTATCCATACTTAGGGAAGGGGGGGGAGTGGTGTGTGACTTAAACCCTTTTTCCTTCTACTTGCCTGCCCGCCCGCAGTGTCGATTACTAAAGCTAGTTCCGAAGATCGTGATTTACAAAAGGCTTTATAAAGCTCGCTCATTCATATTTAGCCGCGTCTTCCCTTTGTTTCTCTTTTTACGCAACCATTTTTGGGAACCCGAAGGGGGGAGAGAGGGACATCGAAAAAGAAAAAAAAAAAGAAAAAAGAGAAGCCCTAACGAGCTCCAACTTGAAACATTCACTTCACGGGCTCCAACCTGAATCCGACGCTGCCATGACTGAAGAGTGGTAGAGAGCATGAGCGGAGCAACAAAAATAATTGATCTGTTCGCGAAGCTCGCCACACACCTCCAAAGCAAACTTCCTTTTGTTGGCAATGAAGAAGCTTGTGATTCCGCAATTTGTTCGCTCAATCAATCTCTCAACCTGGACGATAAATCTAGGGCTAGGGTTTTGGATATGGCAATTTCATTGATGTGCTTCAAAGCACCCCAGGTTCATCCCCAATTTTCTGATAACTCTCCAGATTATAATATTTATGGAATCATATACAATAAAGAAGAGGAATTAAACGAAAGAATTGAAAACCATAAACAAAGATGGGGAGAGGAGAGAGAGGGGGCAGGAAGGAAGGAGGAGAGAGCAGAAGTCACATGAAGAACCAGAGGCGTTATTTTTAAAATGAAAAAAACCAGAGATTTTTTTTAAGTAGATTGCAAAAGCGAGAGAGGAAAGAGAAGAAGAGAAGGAAGCGGAGGCGTTGGTGACAGATTTAATTCTGGTGAAAAAAAAGGAGATTTTTTTTCCCCTTACAATAAGGGTATTATTGTCATTCAAATATTTTTTAACGGCTAACATCAGCAACTAACGACTCTATTAGTTGCTATTGGATCTTTTTGATAAACAATTGTGTAATCTGGGTGGTAGGTGATTTTTTTAAAAAATTTAAGTGGTAGATGATTTGTCCAAAGAGTGTTAAGGAAAAATTTCCCTATTTTATAATATAAGTGATTGTAAGAGGTAAGATTCCTCCATGTAAATGATCAATGAGTTTAAATAATCAATGAATATGATTATTAGTGATATGTTTAAATGGTCAATAGATATATTTTGCAGAAGAGACATGATGTTTGGATATGTTCATTGATACGAATTTTCGTGTGACCCCAAGATTTGATCTCCAGACTTAATTCTCTTTATGTTTTTTTATCATGTTTTAATTGTGTTTTGAGTTTTTTTTGCCTTTGTTTTGATTGTTTTATTTTGACTCCTCTTTTTTTGATTGTTTAGGGTTTTTTTTTTTTTTTTTTTTTTGTGTGTTATCCTTTCTAAATTTAATAAAATATCTATTTATCAAAAAAAAATAAAATATTGAGATAATAATAAACATGATAAATTTAATTGTGGATATTTTTATTAACAAATTTATAAAATTTATATATTATTTATAGGATTTTGAGAATAATTTGTTATGCAAATGGTCGTTCTCCAAACTATCAATGCAAGAGAATTTGCTACACCAAAAAATAAAAAAAAAAAAAAAAAAAAATGGGGATGGGAAATTCAGTATTATCAATGGGGTCTACTTTTGATCACATGACAATATAAGTGATTGTTAGAAATATATTTTCTCCATTTAAATGATCAATGGATATGACCATTGGTGTCATGTTTAAATAGTTAATAGACATATTTTGTAGTAGAGACATGATGTTTGAACATTCTCATTGATTTATGAACTTCTGTCTAACCTCTAGATTTGATCTTCGGACTTGGTTCTCTCTGTACATGTTGTTTTAATATGAAGTTTGCCTTTGATGGCCTAGTTGTGTTACGAGTTTTTTTGTCCCTGTTTTGGTTATTTTATTTTGACTCTCATCTTTTGATTATCCAATATTTTTATGTTATTTTTTTTTAAAATTTAATATAATATCTACTTATCCAAAAATATATTTTTTTTAAAACAATAATAAACATGATAAATTTGTGGATAATTCGTACTAGCAAATTTATAAAATTTATATATTATTTATAGAATTTTAAGAATAATTTGTTATGCGGAGGGTCCTTCTCCAAACTATCAATGCAGGGGAATCTCCTATGCCAAAAAATGAGTATGCGAAATTTGGTATCTTCAATAGGGCCTTCTCTTTGATCACATGATAATATGTCTTGGTGATAACCATGGTGTGTGAATGTTTTGACTAACATGTTTGTTGGTTGAAAAAACTTGTGTTTGAGTGTTTTATATCACTCTATTGTCTATATGATTGGAATTACCATATGATGATTAGGAGAGTAATTAAGAACATTGCATCAAACATTTCACCACACTAACTGAAGCATTAATTATGAATTTCACCATCAAACCTTAAATGCAAAGGTTAATTAAATTTCATATGTTTTAACCAACTTTTGTTTCAACTTTTACTGGATCCAAATAGTCTCCTCCCAGGGGTTTGGGAAGAGACTAGGTTCCCACCAGCCGATACCCGACAAGTGAGCATCGATTGGATCCGAGCCGACAGGGGGTATCGACTTATGCACCAGCTCGGATGAAGGGTTCAAATCCAGCCAACGCTCACGTATCAAGCAACGACTGGTGGGAACCGAGTCTCCTCCGAACTCCTGGGAGGAGACGATTTGAATTCACTTTAACTTTACTTCTTAAATTTACGGTTTTTTTGTTTTTTTTGTTTTTTTTTATATCACCAATCATGATTACAACAAAACCTTTCCTTCAAAAAATTCATTAATCTATTGGTAATGAACATCTATCTAGAATCCAGGCTAGGGTTTGGAAAAAAAGGTTTTCATAATAAATTAAAGGGAAAATATCTACCACACCCCCTCTAGTTTATCATAATCTCATCCACCCATTATCGTTTGCGATAATATCCCTAGCACCCTCTACTTTTGAAAACCTGTATCCATCAGACCCCCTCTTTTAAGATTTGTAACTTAACCGATGATGTGGCACCATTTTAATTTTATAAATGACAAAACTATCCCTACATATTTTTTTCTTTTAATTTTAATAAAACTTAAAATTTTATTTTTTTTCCTTTCCCTTCGAGCCGAAACTATCAATCTCCCATCCACCACCGCTGCTGGCAGTAGTGAGCCCAGCTCGTCGTCGTCGACTACTGGGTCCCCATTGCACTTCGAAGACTATGACGAGGATGAAGAGGGATGAGTAGTACTATTATAAGGCATCTTCTTGAAGCATCAGACGACAAGCTTGGGATTCCACATACCCTAATTAGATTCTAGAATTCCATGTATGAAGACGACAAGGCCATCCATGGTAATGGTTCCATAGGATCTGGGTTCAGGGAAAGAACAAACCCACTAATCAATCTGGGTTTCTTTCTTGCTTATTGAAATCAGGGGTTACTTTCTTCTAGCTCTGTCTTGCAGTCTCTGTTTTCCTCTCCCTATCTGGGTTTCTTCTTTTCTTCTCTGTTTTGATGAAGAAAATTGCAAACTCAAGAAGACTCCCAGATAAGAAAAGACGGTTCAGATAACCAATGCGCACGATTATGCTTGCTTTCATAGGTAACTCACTGTACGTGCTTGCGTGCGGGCCAACCTCTTACGATACTGCACTTGTAGTAACCCCTGTTAAGACCCAAAAGCAACCAAAATCAGAAAGTTTCTTACTTGATTCAAATTCACGGTTTAAATGAATCAACCCGTTTAGTGTTAATCTAAGCTTTGATGGGTTTCACATACAACTAACTACGACATCGATTTTTCTTTCCTATGCTACAAAATTTCTTATGCAGAAATGCGGATTTTTAGCGTACAAAGCCTCAAGTCTTCGAGTTAAGCTTTTCAAAATCTACGGAAGCACTTTAGCCGGCTTGAGAGTAGTTATTGTTTCTTCATCTTTAAATTGCATTTTATTGTGTTAATGAGAAGACAATGCAAAAGTTTTGATTTTTCTTTCCCTATGTTTGACATCTGCTCCTTTATTGGGGCTTCATCCAGAATCGATTCCGCATTGAAATCCTCCTCATATACTGGTCTTGTAGAATTTGGTTTGGGAATTGATTTCTGGAGGGCTTTGATAGTTGCAGAGGAACTTGCCCCTCTTCTCATATTTTCAACGTTAACCCTATTTAACATTGGTATCCTCTAAGTTAACCATTAGATCTACCTCAAATTTTCAGAGACTAATCAATTCTTGTTGAACTATCCTTATTTGGTGCCTGATTGTTGATACACCCACCGAAAAAATAGTAAGTTGGGGTGCAGAGTTTTCACTGAAAGTGTGTACCATAGTTGAGATTTGTGACATGATGATGAGCAACCGTCGGTGAGGAAGGGTCACAGGAGAGGATAGGGGCAGGAGAGGGGGGGGTGGACAATTGAGACAGCGATGAGCACATGGGAATCCGAGTGGTGAATCGTTGCGACAATGGGATGGTGAGAGAGTGAACCAAAGGGGACTAAGAATGTAATGCTAAATAGAGGTAAATTTGAAAGTACAAAAAATAAGAGGTACCTCAAGTGTAATATTTTTGAAACGTGAGATACTTCTGGTATGATTTTTGAAACGTGAGGTACCTTTGGTATAATTTCTCAAAACGTCAAGTATCTCTGGTGTAATTTACCCATTCAAAAATAAAAAGAAAAATAAAAAAAAACTCACAAAAAAATAAAATGAAACTGAATATTATTAAGGGTAAAAAAGTCTTTTTAGGATCTAAACAATGTTTGGGTGTCCTTAGGGGGTGTTAGGGATATTATTGCAAATGATAACGAATAAGTGAAATTAAGATAAACTACAGAGGGTGTGGCAGATATTTTTCTTAAATTAAAAATTCACTTGTGGTGCAATGTAGCATACAATCAGCCCCACACCATTATCCATGCTTAAGTGTCAATCCATTTCTTTCCATGTGGACCCCATACAAGCGGCTCTCCGTCCTCTAGGCGTGGCGGCAACCCCACTGGATGGTAGCCATGTGGAGGTCGGATGAATCCGACCCCTCCGTTCGAGCCGACAAGCCGAGCCGACAAGAGAGTGTCAGCTCGAACGGAGGGGTCGGATTCATCCGACCCCCACATGGCGACCATCCAGTGGGGTCGCCGCCATGCCTCCCAAATCTCAGGGATGAGACGATTTGAATCCTATCCTCACCCAAAACCGGAAGCAATGATTTCAATGAATCATCCCTTCCCTCCACCAAATAATTTCCCATTTTATTCTCTAGGATCTTCAAATATGGGAGGCTAAGATGCGGCTAGACTCTGGATTTTCTCTAAGATTCCCTATAAAGAATGGATCCAAGTCCTCACCTTCCACGGTTTGGGAGGAGGGTGACTTCCATCAGTCGATGCCTGATACGTGGGTGTCGACTGAATCCGAGCCCTCCATCGGAGCCTATAAGATGAGCCGACAGGGGATGTCGACTTATGCATCGACTCAGATAGAGGACTTGAATCCACCCGACACCCACATGTCGGGCATCGGCCGGAAGGAGCCGCCTCTCCTCCCTAACCCCTGAGAGGAGAGGATTCGAATACGTAAAGAATAGACTAAAGCACTCACAGCCCACGTGGCGGCTTTTCTGCAATGATGACGTGTTAAAGTGACCCAATTTAGACACATGCGGGAATCTTATTTTTGACGCGGAAGCTGTCTTGGCCCACACCGCTTGACCGGCACCGTCCCAGGGAATGGGCCACAGGACTATTGAGGACAACCGATAACTAACTGGATAACGGTAATAACGATAGCATGCAATTACTATGATAACCCTATCTTTTATTAAAATGACTTTCGTAATCCTCGATTGAAGAGGTAAATCATAAATGTTGACTGAAATGGTTTAACCGGTTTTAACCGTTTCGTTCCTAATTGGTTTTCTTTTTATAGTCTTTTTCCATCGGAGTTGTATAACAACATAACATTTCTACCATGCTACACCGAAAGAAATCAATGTTGAAAAATCTACAAATTCTATTGTTGAATGAATGAGTGTGAATGAATGTGAAAACCCATCAAATTCAATAGAAATAAATTGATAACTAGAAATGAGAGATAAGGGATATTGTAATATTTAATCCATATAACAGTTTAATTGGTTTACGATTGTGTTTCTCAGATAAAATCAAAACTGAACCACTTATTAGATTTTAATACCAAATTCGAACTCATTAGTTATGATTTACAAAACAATAATAAGAACCCACTTACAAATGTCCAATTAAGGTTTTTAGTTTCTATAATCTGGCTCAGGTTGAATCGGTAAAGGAAAAAGATAATCGTCCAACAATGTATATTTGTACAAACTACGGAGATACAGGAGGAATAAAATGGTCACCCCATCTACATATCTATTGATCTCCTGCTGTGAAGGGCAAAGGTTGGTCTGCAGCCATTGCAGCTGCATCCAATCTCTTGGAATGCATCGACACACTTGTAGACGTACTCTCAACGATCCAGATACAACTGCAGGAAATCCTAGGAACCCTTCTCCTTAAAATATTAATAATTAATTTTTCATTAAAAAGATTAAAGACGATTAAGTAACATTTCTAGAGAGAGAGAGAGGAGAGAGAGAGAGTCAGAACTGAAAGAAAGCTGGAAAAGCAATATATAGAAGGAAATTCCAACATCTCAAAAACTGAAAAAGGGATGAGTTCAATTCTCCTTGACCCAAAAAAAATATATGGAAGAAAGATGCACAACAAAAATGTATAAAAGGGAAGAAAATGGAAAGTTTACCGTTGCAGTAATTGTTGGATATGCGTATTCGATAAGTTGTTAGTGAAGTCATGTGGTTCAGGTATAATTTAAAATTTATACCCCTTTCTCTCTTTCTATAATCTCCTTGTGTTCGTATGTTTATAAATTCGATGTAAACGTAGAAACGTTAGCGTTTCTTCGTCTGGGTTGCTTTGCTTTTCCTGTTTCTTGTTTATCATCATCTTCGTCTTTGCGTGTTCCAGAGCTATATTATTTTATGGGTTTGAAGTGGCGAGGATCATCGATGACTGTTGGACTAGAGATGACGGAATCCGGAAGGGTTCTTGCAGCGGTTGGTTTGGATTTTCCGGTGAATGAGTCTGGGGAGGCTTGTTCACCTTCTTCGTCACCGCCGAAGTTGCCAAAGAAGCTTAGGCAACGGCTTCTGGAATCTAAAAGCTGTTCTACCGCTGAAGAGATTGAAACCAAGCTCTCAGAGAAGATGATCGCCGTAGACATGTATATCTACTGAATACCCTTCTTTTTTTGTCCCTCAATTTGGTTTCTTCTGAAATGCCGTTGTTGTTTGCTCGTTTCGTGTGTTCATGTGATAGTATATATCTTACAGTTCTGAGAAAACAAGGGCACGTGCAAGGGTATTACTGGTGCAAAGGGTAGCTAGTATCTTACATTAGAATAGGCTTCCTTGTCTGACTATTCATTTGATATTTCTTCTTTTAACTGTATTATGCGAAATTTAGGTGCTGGAGGCGATTCGTGAGGCTGAGAAAAACTACTTTTGCATTGGCAAAAGCTTTTGAAGACACAGAGATTAATAAGAATTCTGTTTCATTAATGCCATTTGAGCAGCTTGCTCTCAAGATTAAGTCACCTGCAACTCTTCAGACTGTGAAAGCTTTACTCGATCGATTTGAGAGCCGATATGCTATCTTACATGCTATTACAGCTACCAGCAGTGAACCCCCTTCGGATAACATTGATCACCTCCTCAAACGTCTTGCTTCTCCCAGCCGTAGGGGCATACCCGGACCCGGTAATGCATCCAGAAGCAGAGCATCAAAGAAAGCGGCATCCACTGGTGTAGCTCAAAATCCAGTTAAGTTGTTAAGGTACCCAGTTAGAGTGGTGCTTTGCGCTTACATGATACTGAGTCATCCAGACGCAGTTTTCAGTGCGCAGGGGGAGCGTGAGATTGCTCTCACAAATTCTGCAGGAAATTTTGTTACGGAGTTTGAATTGTTGATTAAGATTATATTAGATGGCCCCACACAGATTGCAAATGAAGATCCATCCACCACATTGCCAAAAGAGCGGACGTTTAGATCTCAGCTCGCCGCTTTTGATGCAGCATGGCGCTCATATCTATATTGTTTTGTGGTGTGGAAGGTTAAGGATGCAAGGTCACTAGTGGAAGATATGGTGAGAGCTGCTTGCCGACTTGAGCTCTCTATGATGCAGACATGCAAGATGTCTCCAGATGGGAATAATGGTGATCTTTCTCATGATATGAAAGCTATTCAGAAGCAGGTATTTTTGCACCCAAAGTAATGGGTTCTTTAAGCCTCTAACGTGTTATCGGAAAGAATAATAGACATTATTAATAGCATTCTAGAAAGATGTTGGACAAGCATGAGGTTGATTATAATAGTCTGACATTTTTCATAATCTGTTGTACAGTCTGGTGAAATCCTCTAGAAGGAAGGCTAAAGTCATTTATCTATTCATTTTTTATATTGCCTCGTCCTTATATTAAACCAATTAAGTGATATCTGGGTTTAGCCCTTCGTTCATATTAATTTTTGTTTTGGTTTTTCACTGCAAGAAATTATCTTTAGGCTCGTAGAATGGTAAGTGGTACAGAAATGGCTAACTGATCTGCTCCAATGACATTTGCTTCCCATTGATAGGTTACTGACGATCAAAGGCTTCTCAGAGAGAGGGTGCAACATCTGAGTGGTGATGCCGGGGTTAAACGTATGGAATCTGCTCTTTCGGACACACGATCTAGATTTTTTGAAGCAAAGGAGAACGGAAGTCCGTTGGCGTCACAAATTGCGCATATTCCTTCTCCAAATCTGCCCAGTTCTTCCACTTGGGTTGGTTCAGCTGGACATTCTTCTGTTTCTATCTCTGATGGAAGCAGTAAGCCAGTTGAGGGTGGTAACCGTGTTGGTCGCTCCTTGTTTAAGAATGATGCATCTCCTTCAACCAAAGATGTTAAGGCTCCTTCCAGGAGTATGGATGGACTGTTTGCTTCTTCTACTGAAAATTTGATTTTGGAGAATGAACTGCTTGTAAATGAAATAATCCACGAGCACCGCTATGCTTTTGCTGATACCTTGAATGTCATTATTGATGCTGATCAGAGTGCTTTTAAGGTTAGTTTGTAATTTTGAATCAAGCTTATTCAACATAAGTAATGGTTTTACTGTATGCATGTTTTGAGAAAAATCATTACAATTGTTCTCTTTTCTCTCCTTACTTGACCAGGCAAAAATACAAGAGACAATGGAAAAGGCTTTCTGGGATGGTGTTGCAGAATCTATGAAACAGGATGACCCTTCCTATGTGCGGGTGGTAGAGCTCATCAAGGAAGTCAGAGATGAACTGTGCAAAATGGTTCCTCAGAGTTGGAAACAGGAGATTCTTGAAGCTATTGATCTAGACATTCTCGCTGAGGTAAACTACCCACGCTGTAGATCTACAGACAATATAACATAACCTACAGACAATTAAATATGAACTAGCTAGTAATGTGTCTAATGACCACGTGTCCAATAAAAGCATATTAACCAGTGAAGGGCTAAATTAGAAATTTGTTCCTGTCCTTAGACGCTGATGTCGGGAAGTCATGACATGGTTTATCTTGGTAAAATCCTGGAGTATGCATTGGTCACCCTGCAGAAGCTTTCTGCTCCAGCTACTGAAGAAGAGATTAAGATGACCCACAAGAAGTTACTGAATGAGCTAGGCGAGATAGCACAAGCTGCAGACAAATCTAAATTTATCCTTGCAATAATCAAGGGTCTACGCTTTGTTCTAGAACAGATTCAGGTTGGCTCTTATCCATACTCTTCCCTTGTCTACATGGGTTCCTGCTGTTTTCTTTGTGCAGGGCTTAACAAAAAGAACAGGAAATTTAAGTTGAAATGGCAACTTGAAGTTGTGTAACATACTCTCTAATTTTTTTTTTTATAAGAAATAAAATTGAAACTTAAATTCATTCCTTATGATTAGAAACTAGGAACATACTCTTATCATTTAAGCATGGTCCTGGCCTCCTATTACTGAATGGACATGGTTAATTAATAATGTTGCTGTGCCATTTTTCATGCTGATGCTATGAAGTATATATAAGCCCAACACATTATATTCTGCAATTCCTTACTGTTTGGTTTCACCACATTTTGCTATTATGGATTTGCAGAATGGACTCTTAAAATCCATCGTTTGGTGTAGGGACCGTAGGAGAAGAAATGCTCAAATTTAGCATTCTTGGAATTTCCCATTCAACTTTTTCATTCATATAAAGTCAATAATAGGATTAGTGATCTCTCTCTCCACCCTCCCCTCCCCTCCTCTCCTCCTCCTTCCCAAGAAAAAAAAAAGAAAAAAAAAAAGGAGTTTGTGATCCTTAAGCCCAAATATGTGAAGCAGGCATTAATACAGGTGCAGGGTCTAAAATATGTTATGGGTATGGATTGCTGAATGTGGAATCAACCAGGATTTCACAATGCCATCTCTAAGATTTCATTTATGGGTCACCCAGCATGAGAAACATTGGCTTTGCATATGTGTTGAGTCCAACGATATCCTTCTGATTGAGTAGACCTATTCCAAATTGTATATTGTATTTCTGCAGTTCCT
This sequence comes from Protea cynaroides, assembly GCA_028583415.1. Taxonomy (NCBI): domain Eukaryota; kingdom Viridiplantae; phylum Streptophyta; class Magnoliopsida; order Proteales; family Proteaceae; genus Protea; species Protea cynaroides. Next base: position 29,159,845 of record CM053272.1, read on the forward strand.
TTCTCAAAGCTGCGATATATCCTTACAGGAACTAAAGCGGGAGATCAGCAAAGCACGTATAAGAATGATAGAACCATTCATAAAGGGGCCAGCTGGTTTGGAATACCTTAGAAAGGCTTTTGCAAACCATTATGGATCGCCCTCTGATGCGTTGATCTCATTATCACTGACAGTCCAGTGGCTTTCTTCTGTAAAGCCCAGTGGAGAGCTGGAGTGGGAAGAACACACTGATTCACTTTCAAGTTTGCCAACCAGACATGCAAGTTCTTCTCAGGGTCTTCCTTCTGCCGCCCTTAAAACTGGCGGCAGCATCCTAATGCTATCAAATAGAAGCCAAGTTGTTTCTTTACCTTCAACTTCGACTACTGCTGCAGGTATTGTGCTCTCTTTTTCTGTATTAGGTTTGGATGCATAGTTTTCTCGGTAGTGTTTGCTTAATTGTTTTCATCTTTTGTTGTATCAGGCAATCAACAACCAGAATGCAAGGGAGAAAGGCTTGATTTGTTGGTGAGACTTGGATTGTTGAAATTAGGAAGTGGAATAGAAGGTTTGAAGCTTGAGTCTCTTCCAGAAACCCTTAAACTGAATCTCTCAAGGCTAAGGGCTGTTCAGGCTCAACTGCAGAAGATAATTGTTATCTCTACCAGGTTTTTTCCCTCCTTTTTTTAACATATTCACTGAAGCCACACCGAGTACAAAGCTTGGTTAACTGGCAGTTGAATGGAATTCGGTAAAAAGTTCTTTTTTGCAGTAGCCCATCTTGAAAGTGCTTAGAAACAAATGTTTTCTGACCATTTGATGGGGGGTATATGTTGCGGTGTTTCCGTAATATTCTGCGAATTTGATGGTTGGGTTTTGTAGATTTGCTGAATTGATGGGACAGGATGTTAGCTGATCTCATGTAGTTGGGATAAGGTTGAGTTGAGTTTTGGCTTTAGAATTCGTCTAGGTGGTCTGTTGGACCGAGTCCATCCTTATTCTCTGAACTTCTTGCTGTGTGTTTTCTGGTCTGAATTTTGTGTAAATGTGCAGCATATTGGTTCTCCGCCAAACCCTTCTCAGTGAGAACTTGGGGATCAGTCCTTCAGACATGGATAACTTGGTATTTGAATCTGTTAAAGAACTCTCTCAGCTCCTGGATCGTGTTGAAGATGTGGGAATTGCTGAAATTATTGAAACTATCATTGTGATCCCAGAGGGTGGTAACAGTGTCGTGGATGCACAGAAGCTCCAAATGAGGAAAGAGGTTATGGCAAGCTTACTGGGTAAGAGCCTCAAAGCTGAGGATGCAGTTTTTAAACGCATCTCTCAGGTGATTTACCTCGCAACCAGGGGTGTTGTACTTGGAGGAAGTGGATCACAGGGAAGGGAATTAGCACATACGGCTCTTCGGTGGATTGGGGCAGCTGTTCTTATTGAGAGAGTGATGGAGGTAGCAGAGATGCTGATTGTGATGGCTACTGTGTCAGTTAATGTTCATGGGCCGTGGTATGAACATATTGTTGATAACATCAATTGATTTATGTTGTCTATACTATGCTTATAGAATAGTTTCTGTTATATATATATATATATATGTATATGCACTATATAAACTGAAATCTCATGTACTCAAGAAAGCATGTATTAATATGAAATACACCTATGCACCAATATATATGTATCTATATATATATTAATATCAACTATATGATATGTCATAAATGTAACATAAATGGCGTACCTTTTTGAAGAGATCCGAAACAGAGAGACGGGTTGAGTCGTGTTGGTACACTCTCTTTAAAAAAAGATTTGCCCTCTATTGGTGCAAAGGTTCCCCGCAAATCTGCTTCCAAGATGAAACAACCCTTTGAACGGATACCCACCCAGTGTGCACGCACTGACAGGTATATGCGGATCCGACGGTTGAGATCAACTCTCAATAGGAAGGAAAAACGATTCTGACTCTTACTTCAAAAGAGAATGGAGAGAGAGAGAGAGAGAGAGAGAGAGAGAGTTGGAGAAGAAGAGAGATAGAGATTTCGTACTCTATTGAATGAGAAAATATGCTTGGGGTTGGGCTCTATTTATAGAGCCAAACAGACCTCTTGGAGGTGTCCTCTGGATGGGGTGTGACCCTCCAGATGAACCGTCCAGATGATGTCTTTTAATTTGTAGAGTTGCATCTCTACATGTCACTCCTTTTCCAAAAAGACATCTGGGTAGGGGTGTGTCTGAACCCGCCACAACCCACAACCCACAACCCACAACCCGCACCCAGCAGCCAGCGCCCAGCGCCCGTGGCCCGTGGCCCTCGGCCCTCGGCCCACGCCCACGCCCGCGCCCGCACCCGCGCCCCGCGTCACGGTCGCAGGTCGCGGTCCGCGGTCCGACGCGCGCGCGCGTGTGTGTTGCTTGCTCTCATTCAGGGGCTCAAAAGACAAGGTGATATGCCCTATAAATAAAGGTCTCATCCCCTCTAACCATAAGCAATGTGGGACTAAACCAATCCTACATTGGTTATGCCAACTCAAAAACCGAAAAACAAATTTCCCGCCCAAACCGAAAACGAAATTTTTGGCGCTACTCGAAAAGTTTGAAATTTTGAAGTCTTTTCAAACTTAAATTGGAAAATCTGTTTTGACTTTGTTTATTTGACTTTTTCCAACAATTCCCCCACAAGATTGAAAAGACATAGTAAAACACGAATAAGAAGTTGATCTCATGAGAACTGTAAGCGACGTCGTTGCAGATGAAGCTAGCTTCTTGAATCTACACTAGGTCTGATAGGCCACGCAACAGAGTACGGGTGAAGCTAGCTTCTTGAACCTTTCCTCATTGGTGTAGCTGACTGACCTACCAGCCACCTCTTACAGTCCGACCCTCGAAAAGATCCCTTTAAAAAAATGGACATATTTTAAACCGGCCTTATCCCTATCCTGGTTCATGAATGTTTATGAGAATTCGCCTTTAAAATTCTCATTGGAAGCGGCCCCACTTCCTACATTCAATAAGGTCAGCCCATAGTGTGCACCACAGTTAACACACCCCCACATTCCTCTGGGATAATTTGGCTTAATTAAGAATCATTGAGATTCATCCTCCATTCATTGTGGTGAGTACTATCTTACCATCTAACCAGAATGAGCAATTTGTGATAGTACTAAACAAATCATCTGCGTGACTTCGTTCTTACCCATTGAACCTAATTCCAGGGATCTCCTATCACATAGGTTGGGTTTCCATCACATGACTTATGTCACAGGCTTTAAGCTCATTCCTTTAGATGTGTCAAATATGACCTTGGTGGTTTGAGGCTTTGTAAATATATCGGCCAATTCTTTTCTTGATCTTACAAAGTCGATAGCTATCGTTCCTTCACTTATATACTGCCTCACAAGGTTGTGTCTCAGGCGTATATGTCTTCTTTTTCCGTTATATATCTTGCTTTTTGCCTTAGCAATAGCCGCCTGACTATCACAATGTAGTGATATTGGGGGCATAGGCTTAGGCCATACGCAATTTCTATCACCAAATTTTTAAGCCATTGTCTTCGCCCCCAGCCTTCTCTAAGGCTATAAATTCTGCCTCCATAGTGGAACCTGTCCCACAGGTTTGTTTAACTGATTTTCAAGAAATCGCTCCTCCACCAAGAGTATAAATGTAACCACTTGTGGCTAAGGATTCTTCTGTATCAGAGATCCAGTTAGCATCACAATACCCTTCTATAACTGAGGGATTTCCATTATAGTGTAAACCATAGTTTATTGTTCTTTTCAAGTACCTCAATAACCTTGTCAGAGCTTCCCAATGCTCTTTTCCAGGATTATGAGTATGTTGACTCAACTTCCCCACCGCCAAAGCTATGTCCGGTCTTGTTGAGTTCATTAGGTATGAAACCGAACCTATAATTTGGGAATACTCCTTTTGGGAGACTGGTTCACCATGGTGTTTTATGAGATGACTCCCTACCTCTAACGGTATCTTTATAGGAGAGTACTCATAAAAACCATATTTCTTTAAAAGGCTTTCCACATAATGAGCTTGAGATAATATAATCTCATTGGCTTTTCTAATAACTTTGATGCCTAAAATGACATCGACTTCTCCCATGTCTTTTGTATCAAATTTAGACATAAGAAATTTCTTTGTTAAATTTACAACATTTAAATCAGTCCCCATTATCAGCATATCATCAACATACAGAACAATAATCACACCCTTTCCATTTTGGAATTTACTATACACACACCTTTCAGAATTATTAATAGTAAAACCATTAGCTAATAATACATTATCAAGTTTCTCATGCCATTGTTTAGGTGCTTGTTTTAAACCATACAAAGATTTAATTAATTTACATACTTTATGTTCTTGTCCTGATACTATGCATCCTTCAGGTTGTTTGATATAAATTTCTTCCTCTAAAACTCCATTTAGAAAAACAGTTTTAACATCCATTTGATGAATTACTAAGTTATAAATAGATGCAATGGCAAACAAAGTTCGTATTGTTACAATACGAGCTACAGGGGAGAAAGTATCAAAATAATCTATATCCTTCTTTTGTCTAAAACCTTTCACTACCAACCTTGCCTTGAACTTATCAAGAGATCCATCAGGCTTAAATTTCTTTTTAAAGATCCATTTAGTATTCAAAAGCTTTGTACCTGGTGGAAGAGTCACCAATTCCCAAGTATGATTTTGGATAATAGAATCTAATTCACTTTTAATAGCTTCTTTCCGTAATACAAGATCCGGAGAAGTTACTGACCTCTTGATAAGTAAAGGGGTCTCTATCCACATGATATAATAACATATCATCACCTAGGTTTGTAGGTCTTCTTTGTCTTTTACTTCTCCTAAGTAAATCAGTAGATAATTCATTAGATCCTTGTTCTAAACTCATATCATTTCTTATAACAGGGTTTTCACAAAAGTTATCATTAGAAGAAGTTCTAACTAGTTTGGGAAACACATGCTCAAAAAATTCAGCATCACGAGATTCAATAATTGTATTAGCATCAAAAACATTTTCAATAGTTTTCAAAACCAAAAACCTATATGCAGCACTATGATGAGCATTTCCAATGAAAACACAATCACAAGTCCTAGATCCAAACTTCATTTTCTTTGGTTCGAGTATTCTAACTTTGGCTAAACACCCCCACACCTTTAAATGATGAAAGGATGGTTTCCTTCCATGCCAAAGTTCAAAAGGAATAAGATTACAGGTTTTTGAAGGTATTCTATTAAGAATATAACATGCAGATAATATAGCCTCCCCCCACATATTATAAGGTAACCCAGAAGTAATAAGGAAATAATTCATCATTTCTTTTAAGGTTCTATTTTTCCTTTCTGCTACACCATTAGACTCAGGTTGGTATGGTGCAGTAGTTTCATGAATTATTCCATTTTCTTCACAAAACCGAGATAGGTTATGAGTTCCATACTCAGTTCCTCTGTCGGTTCTCAATCTTTTAATTTTCTTATTAAGCTGATTTTCAACTTCTAACTTATATGATTTAAATGCATATTCAGCTTCATCTTTAGATTTTAAAAGATATACCTTAGTATACCTAGAATAATCATCAATGAAGGTTATATAATATTTATTACCTCCTCTTGATTCAAGAGATTTAAAATCAGCTAAGTCACTATGAATTAATTCTAAAAGATTGGTTTGTCTTTCTACAGATTTATGTGGTTTTTTAGTTATTTTTGCTTCAATGCAAACAGGGCATTTATGTCTTGAGAATTCAGAAGGAGTATGAAAATATCCCAAGTGAGATAGTCTTTTAATATATGGTATACTACGATGCCCTAATCTACCATGCCAAACATCAAATGACTCAACCAAGTAAGAAGAAGTAGGAATTTCATTCATAACACTCGTCAACACTTATTACAAAGAGGTCATTCTCGGCATATCCCTTGCCAACATATTTGTCCCCCGAAGTATGATAACCTTATCGGCTTCAAGGCTGAGTTTCATTCCGGCTTTGTTCGGGACGGAAACCGAAAACCAGATTTCCGCGAATGTCCGGGACATGCAGCACTTCATTCAAAACAAGGGTCTTTCCGAAGTTAGCTTCGGTGCTACTTGACCCTTGCCCATCACAGTGAAGACTGGAATTCCCCATATACACATAATCAGATCCTTTGACCGGAGAATATTTAATAAATACAGATTGGTCAGAGCATATGTGTTTGGAAGCCCCGGTGTCGATAATCCACTCCTTTGGTTTTTCAACCAAATTCACCTCAGTGACAACAGCTGCAAACAGGTCCTGTTCAGTGAGATGGACCTTTGCTTTGTCATTCCCCAGTTTCTTCTTGAGAGCCCGGCAGTCCTTTTTGAAGTGACCCGGTTTCCCACAGAAGAAGCATCCACCCTTGGTCTTCTTGAATTTCCCTTCCTTCTTATCCTAGAGAAGTTTCTTTGACTTTTCTCTCTTGTCAGATTTCCTGCCTTCCACAAGATTAGCCTTGGTCTTGAATTCCTTGGCCTTTTCCACCTTGTCAGTCTCACGGTTCTTCTCTTCGATTTTGATCCGCATTATATAATGCTCAAGAGTCCAGTCTTTGGATTTGTGCTTCATATGAGATTTGAAGTCACTCCAGGAATTTGACAGTTTCTCAATCAATGCCGTAGAAACGAACTGTTCTGGTAGAGACATGCCTTCTTTAACAAGGCTTGCTACCAACACTTGGAACATATCCATTTGCATTGATACGCTCAAGTCTTCCTTCATTTTGAAGTTCAAGAAATTTGCCGTAACATATTTCTTACATCCAGCATCCTCCAGAGAATACTTCTTATCCAAAGCCTCCCATATAGTGTATGCATACTCATATGAGGAGTACACATTGTACAACTCATTAGTCATAGAGTTCAAGATCCGGTTCACAGTTTCCCAATGGGTGGACCAACTTCAGTGGTAATCCCAGATTCAGCCATGAGTCAACTACAAATATATATAACACAAGAAAATAAATAAACGAACAAAATACTGTTTTAAGATTGTTGTCTATACTATGCTTATAGAATAGTTTCTGTTATATATATATATATGTATATGCACTATATAAACTGAAATCTCATGTACTCAAGAAAGCATGTATTAATATGAAATACACCTATGCACCAATATATATGTATATATATATATATATTAATATCAACTATATGATATGTCATAAATGTAACATAAATGGCGTACCTTTTTGAAGAGATCCGAAACAGAGAGACGGGTTGAGTCGTGTTGGTACACTCTCCTTAAAACAAAATTTTGCCCTCTATTGGTGCAAAGGTTCCCCGCAAATCTGCTTCCAAGATGAAACAACCCTTTGAACGGATACCCACCCAGTGTGCACACACTGACAGGTATATGCGGATCCGACGGTTGAGATCAACTCTCAATAGGAAGGAAAAACGATTCTGACTCTTACTTCAAAAGAGAATGGAGAGAGAGAGAGCGAGAGTTGGAGAAGAAGAGAGATAGAGATTTCGTACTCTATTGAATGAGAAAATATGCTTGGGGTTGGGCTCTATTTATAGAGCCAAACAGACCTCTTGGAGGTGTCCTGCGGATGGGGTGTGACCCTCCGGATCCCCGGAAGGGTGTGCCCCTCCAGATGGACCGTCCAGATCATCTTAGATCTCAGATCTTGAGATCTAAGGTCCAGATGATGTCTTTAATTTGTAGAGTTGCATCTCTACATGTCACTCCTTTTCCAAAAAGACATCTGGGTAGGGGTGTGTCTGAACCCGCCACAACCCACAACCCGCACCCAGCAGCCAGCGCCCGTGGCCCGTGGCCCTCGGCCCACGCCCACGCCCCGCGCCCGCGCCGCTGGTCGCGGTCCGGGTCCGCGGCCGCGCCGAGCGCGTGTGTGTTGCTTGCTCTCATTCAGGGGCTCAAAAGACAAGGTGATATGCCCTATAAATAAATGTCTCATCCCCTCTAACCATAAGCAATGTGGGACTAAACCGATCCTACATTGGTTATGCCAACTCAAAAACCGAAAAACAAATTTCCCGCCCAAACTGAAAACGAAATTTTTGGCTCTACTCGAAAAGTTTGAAATTTTGAAGTCTTTTCAAACTTAAATTGGAAAATCTGTTTTGACTTTGTTTATTTGACTTTTTCCAACAATTTATTTATGAAATTGGATATTAGGAAGTAATTACAACCAACTTGTTTTCACTTGTACATAGAAGTTGTTTTTAGAACTTTGTCTCTGATGGGAATAGGGTTGTCAATTTCTGGCCTGCAGTGTGTCTCTTGAGCCGGATTGACAGATTAAAAATGACATTGAATCGCATCGTTTAATAAATGTGTCAGGCTTAGACCGGACCAATTAATAAATAAGTTATTCTTGATGCAGGGGTGTAACCCGACGGTCACCCGACCGAACCGACTGATTAATGACCAACTCAGCATAGACCAAATAAAGACCGACCCGACATAAAGCAACATAGGTTCCATTTTTAATTTATCCCTCCAACTATTCCGTCTATGCTAAATATAAGTTTTTAACTTTTTACTTTATGTCTTTATTCCTCTCTCTCTCTCTCTCTCTCTCTCTTCTTGAAGTTCAACAAGACAAAGGTAAATTGGCAAAGTTCCTCTTATTGGTCTACCTCTTATTGTCTGTTTCGTTAGTAATGATTGTTTACTATTATTTTGTTATCATGTGCACATTTTGGAGCCCCCATGGGATATGGAGGTTTAGATTCTTGTGATGATCATGCGTTGAATATAATTTCTTTAGTTGGTTTTCTATCATAGTATAATTCTCTTTTGAATTTAAAATTATATATTTGGCAGCTCTTAAGTTAAACCACTTACATTAATTATGAATAATGATATTTGTCTTCTCCCTAGTTTAATATTCAATAAAACCTGATATCTATGGGTGTGACATAATTCTTGTTTGGTGCGAGTTTCAAGAAATTCTGAACTATCGTGTTTGAGACTGCCTGAAAATCTTAGTGTTTTTTTTTTTTTTTTATTATAAATAGTGGCACCATCATTCTTTACAAATGTCGTTTTTAAGATAGTCAAACCCCACAAAGATTCTAATTCCAGAGAACCAGGGGAGTGGATCGTCTATAGCGTTGCTGTGTACTAGTGCTGAATTGACCGTTGGGAGTGTATAGAGATATGTAATCGATACACTTTTAATGGTCAAAATCAGCACTGCTACATGGCAGTGCTACAAATGATCTTTTTCTAAGAACCAAATCGTTAAAGAATGTGGCTGGTGGGTAGTGGCTTTTTTTTTTCGCTTTACTGGGTAGTAGGTAATTTTAGGGGTGTCAAATCCTGGTTTGGTCCGAACTAAATCGGTGATGGGCTTTATAGGCCTGATCGAAATAAGTTCATTAAGAGGTTCGAGTAGGGTGGGTTACACTGTGCACATTAACTAAAGGGTCAGTCCGGTTTTGAGGTGTTATCGGGCCGGTTTGAGTCGATTTGGTTTGGAAGTCGGGTATGAAACCCATTAAGCCCATCTAGAAAGCCGAAGTAGTGAAACTATGGTTTAAATTTTGGTTTAAATCAATCTGGTCGGCTATTATCGGGTTCGGGCTAGTTTCAAACTTATGCCATACTTCAACCCGAAACATGTCCTGCAATAGTCCCGATTGGTCTCAGGTTAATTCGAGCCGGCTCAGTTTGGTTCCAAAATTGACACCCCTGCTAGGTATATTATAGTCTAATCCCAGTTATTGTGTTGTTCGGAAAGGTTTCTCGCAAAAGTCTAGGTTGTCAACTTGTTGGGATTCAAATCCTCTCCTCCCAAAGATTCGGGAAGAGGGGTAGCGGCTTGGATGGATGGCCGACACTTGGGGCTCGGGTGAATCCGAGCCCTCCATCCGAGCAGACAAGCTGAGCCGACAGGTGGTGTCGGCTCGGATGGAGGACTCGAATTCACCCAAGCCCCACGTGTGGGCCATCCAACGGGGGTGTCTCCCTCTTCTCGAATCATTGGAAGGAGATAAGGATGTGAATCCCAAGTTGTTGTGTTCTACTTTTTAGATAAATAAAATTAGGGGTGAAATAGGGTCGAGTTGGACCGGGTATCTGCAAACCTTACCCTACCCAAATATTTTTCATGCTAACCTAAACCCTACCCTGCCCTGTCAGGGTAGTACAAAACCTCAACCCTTATCCTACCCTGACATGGTATTATCGAACCCTACCCTACCCTGATTTACCCTGATTGGGCCAGGCCGGGCCGGGTTTACCCTGATTGACCCTAAATCAGGGTAGGGTTTACCCTGATTTACCAGAACTCAATATTTTAACCTATAAATGCCAAATATTCATAAGTAAAAGACATGAATGATTATCAAAGAGAGCAATACTGATTACCGAACCCGAACCCAAGAAACTGTAAAACAAGCAATATTTTAATTCACACAACCATGACTACACTATTTCAGTAATCGGCCCTCATAGGCTAGACAAAGGCAAATCATGGAAATGACAAATGAACACAATGTATGGAGTGTGAAAAATTTAGTCCCACGTTGGTTGGAGAGAGAGAACGTTACTTTCCCCCCACTAAAATGAGACATCTCATAATAGGATCTCTACAATTAATTAGTTTTACACTGGATGAGGAAAAAAACACAAGTCATTAAAGGAAACATAGAAACTTAATTGACACAAGCCATATAACCGATTCTCTTTATAGCCTTTTTCCATCGGAGCTGCATAACAACATGATATTTCTTTCACACCCACACAAAAGAAATCGATGTTGGAAAATCTATAAATTATAATGTTGAATGAGTATAGAAACTCATCAACAGAAAGAAAACGATAACGAGAGATTAGAAAGCAAGAGAGTGAATAACAGATATTATAATATTTAATCGATTTAATTGATATAACAATTTAATCGGTTTGCGATTGACGTTTCTTCTTGAAATTGAAACCGAACCAATTATTAGAATTTAATACCAAAATCGAATTGATTAGTTAGGATTCAACCGGTTTAAATATTTTCAAATTTGCATTTTCTCAAGAAGAAAAAATAATAAAAACCCACCAATAGGAGCCCAATTAGGGCCTCTAGTTTTTATAATTTAGATTCAAGGGAAATCTTGAAGAATAAAAGATTCCAGTCCAGTAATGTATAAGAGGAATGAAATAACTATTTTACCCCACAGGAACCTTTTTCCTTTGGACATAAAGAATCAACTTTTCATTAAAAAAAAAGAAGAAAAAGTTAATGACAATTAAGTGATTAAGTGAGAGAGAGAGTATAAATTTTAGGAGGAGAGAGAGACTATAAATTTTAGGCGGGAAGGGACATTGCAGTCAGCACTCAAAATCTTTTTAGGAGGACGGGGACATTCCAGTCAGCACCCGGAAAGAAAGCTGGAATACAATATGTAGAACAGTAGAAGGGAAGAAAATGGAAAGTGTACTGACAAGCTTGATATTCTGACCGTTCACGATGCATTGGTACGTATCTCGATGCACTGTGAGCAACCAATCTCCTGATGTTCATATGTTGTAAATAAATTCAGATGTAAACATAGAGAAGCGTTGCGTTTCTTCGTTTGGGTTGCTTTGCTTTCCCTGTTTCTTCTTTGTTATCATCTTCGTCTTTGTGTGTTCCAGAGCTATTTTATTTTGTGGGTTTGAAGTGGTGAGGATCATTGATGACTGCTGGAGTAGAGATGACGGAATCCGGAAGGGTTGTTGCAGCGGTTGCTTTGAATTTTCCGGTGAATGAGTCGGGGGAGGCTGGTTCTCCTTCTTCACCGCTGAAATTGCCAAAGAGGCTTAGGCAACGGCTTCTGGAATCTAAAAGCTGTTCTACCGCTGAGGAGATTGAAACGAAGCTCAGAGAAGCTGAACGCCGTAGACATGTATTTCTTCTGAATTCCCTTCTATAATTGTTTGGGTTTTGCGCCTTTGTTTTTATTGATTGAAGTTTTATTCCTTTTTTATTTCCCTCTTTGGCTACTCTTATGATCTCGGGCTTTATATGATATGTTTTCTAGCTCTCTCTTAAGTTGGCTCTCTGTTAAATTAGGATTTCAGTACCGAGCACGGAAGCTTGCTTCTTTGTTTTATTTCTTTTTTGGTATATTACTATACTGCTTTAATTGAAGTCTGTTTCTTTGCTTTTTTCTTTTTCTTTCGACATTAGTTATTCATTGATTTTGGTTTTTGCTTCCCCTTCTTTGTTTTCTGTTTAAAAAAAAAATTTGTTTGTTTTCTTTCCTTGTTAATGAGTAAACTTTAATTCCTTGTGCTTTCTTTACTCTTTTCAAGGTCGATGACAAGAATTTCTAGTTCCTGACCTTGTTGTTTGTTCGTTTCGTGTATTCATGTGATGGTATCTTACAGTTCTGATTAACTTCTTGTGGGTTTCTTTCCTCTTTTCTTTCTTTTTTATTTTTTTTTCCTTTTTTATTTTTTTAAGCTTCGGTGGTTCTATTGATTTTACAGTTCTGACTAATTCTCTCTCTCTCTCTGCTGGATAAGTGCTCTGGAAACTGAGAGGAATTTAAGAAAAAAAAAAAAAAATCTATCGTTTGCCTTCTTTACTTTGATGACTCAGAGGTTCTTTTTGCTACTTAACGTTCCATACCCAATTGAATTGATTTTTAATTCCACTTGCTTGAGTTCTATGCGAGGTTGCCTTTTGCTTCCTCTTCAGTTCTACAAAAACTGAAATCTATCGTGTACTTTTCAATATCAATTTCCCATTATAGGGTAGAAGATTGTGAAGCGTGAACTCAACTGACTTTTCCACCCTCCTCTCTTAAAATGCAGCAATTCTATGAATGGTTGTCCAGCAAAGCTCGACCAAAGCCAAGGATTCCTTCATGGTCTTCATCTCAAGAGGAAGATCTGGGTCAGCGCCTCGAAGCTAAACTCTGTGCGGCTGAACAGAAAAGGTTTTTATTTTTATCTTAAAGTTTGTCTTCTTGTCCGATTTTTTAGTTTTTTGGCCCTTTCATTTTTATTTTTTTTCATTTATTCCTCTTTGGGTAGGCTGAGGAGGGGATGTTGTATTTGGAAAGTTGATATTGGTGAAAATACTGGCATCCAGGTTTCCCTGTTGTCCTCCCTATGGAGAGTTATAGACTTAAAACTGTCAAAGCAAAATCAAGAATTAAGAGTAGTCATACTTATTTTATGTTCTTCCTCGGTGATTTTTAGTTTGTTTTTCTCGTATTGGAAAATTTATATTGATGGATATAGTCGGATCCAGCTTTCTCTTCCTGTCTTATCTCTGAGGGAGTTAATTTAAGTTCAAGACAAACCAAAACCATTAAAATGTTGATTCTGAACAGTCAATACTTTTATCCTCCAATGTCAGGACTCTGGAATTTTAATGATATGTGGTACTATATTAGTAACCTCTCTTTCAGATCATATTATTACCTGAGCTACTGTCACTTTTCGTAGTTCTATGCATCTGAAATTGGCTGCTTTTCCTGGCCATGTTAGTTTTACATGGTTACTGCTTCCCACAAGTCTTGTTTCCATGATTATTTATGAATGCACCCATAGTTCCGTACACTCTTGCCCTCTCAGTTGGCCCTTCCTCTGAACATTAGGCCATGGGTTACTGTGGTTTTGCCACTATTCCATTTTACTTTATTTTTTAATTTAGTTTATTTATTTTATATTTCTGAAACTAATTGCATGAACCATTTTTCACTAGGCCATATTCGGGCTTTGAAATTTGAACTACATATTTTTCATCATCATTGTGCTCTTCTGGATGGAAGTGTGCTTAGGGGAGGTGTTACCTTGTAAGACGTACTATCTTATGTTTTAATCAACAGGTTGAGCATTCTTGCGAAGGAGCAGATGCGCCTAGCAAGGTTGGACAAGTTGCGACAAGCTGTTAAAACAGGAGCTGAAATGCGTTTTGAGAAGGAACGTGAGGAGCTTGGCACGAAAGTGGAATCACGTGTTCAGCAGGCAGAGGCAAATCGGATGCTTATTCTGAGGGCTTACAAGCAGCGAATGGCCTTGGCAAAAGAGAGGACAGCTCAATCATTGTTGCGGAGGAGAGTTCAGGAGAGCAAATACAAGGAGCGTGTGCGTACTGCAATTTCCCAAAAGCGTGCTGCTGCAGAGAAGAAGCGGTTGGGATTGTTGGAAGCAGAGAAAACAAGGGCACGTACAAGGGTATTGCTGGTGCGAAGGGTAGCCATGTCTTTATATCAAAAGCGAGAGGTTGAGAGAAGTAAATTAAAGGATAAGTTGGAAAATCGTCTCCAAAGGGTATGTATGTGTATGAGTAGACTTTGAATTTGATTTTTGATAATGAAACTGTTACTGTTCCTATTTTCTCAAAGAAATTTAATGATGAATAGGCCAAGAGACTGAGGGCGGAATATCTGAGTCAGAGAGGAAATCTTCATGCTTCTGTCAGTGTCAATTGGAATAAGATGCACAGGCAGGGTGATTTCCTTTCAAGCAAATTGGCGAGTGTGGGTATTGGATCAGCAGACACTGAGTATGGGCCTCATCCCATGGTCACACCTACAAAAGTTTCACAATCTCCTGCTTCTGAGGTATCCCTGGATTTTGTTGCTCCACATTCTTAACAGGTCCTTTAATTTTTAACAAAATGGAGCAATTAAATGGATTTTTCTGCTCCATATTTTTAACAAGTCTTGCTTCTGGTTACTGTTATATTAACTACATATGATTGATCTTTTCTCTTTTATCCTGTAAATTTTGTAGTCTCCATTGAAAACTTGATTTAATTACTTCTGATTCATGAGTACGACAAATTAATTATGAGTTGTAGGTTGGATCTTTAATGTCTTGCAGTTGAGTGCATGGACTGTGTCTAGGAATAGAACTTGAATTGCTAAATTTTGTTAATTAATGTTCTTAATTTAGTTTCATAATATTGCATAATATCCGTACAATTTGATCTTTGAGCCATACTGGCCAATTTTGGCAGTATATTGTGCTTTTATTAAATGATAAAAATATGTTTATCTGAAAAAAAGAGGTTAGAGAACAACAACAACAGAGAGGTTCAGAAATCTCTGTACTCCAAATTAAGAACATAATAAAACTACAAGGCCAAAACAAACATCAAAGCCAACCCCTCAACTATTATGGCCTTCTAGTCCTCATTACTCCTTGTCTAGTGAGATCATTAGCTATGCAATTAGCTGATTCGGCCTCCATTGGAGGGAAAAAGAAATGAAGGACATTAAATGATGGATTTGGCGAACAATATGAGAGGATCTCCATGGGCTGTCTCCATCGTTTCTAAAACCAACCAATCACAAAACCCGAATCACCTTTTTCCATGATAATAAAAGCAATCGTCAAAGGCATAGTTCAAAATCTCAGCAAGATCTCGCCGAGATCTCGATTTTCTTGGTATTCTTGAATAGGTCGAGACAAGATGTGGCACGAGACCTGATCTCGACCAGTCTTGACCAAATCTCGACCAATTCTCAACCTGTCTCAACATTTTCGACCTGCTTCGATCAAATCTCGATCTATCTCGACCCCATCTCGACTTGTCTAGTTGACTACTTAATGCTTATTGGGTTTTTCGACTATGACAATTAACTAATTAAATGCTATTTTGTTTATTCTTCTCCTAAAATATGGTTTTACTATCTCATTTGGTCTTTTTTGATCTTCTACTAGTGTTACATTATGTAGAATAGCCAATATATCCTAGGTTTACAAGTTACAATGGGGTTCAGACCGACACTGCCAAACATGGGTGTAAACCCAAACAACCATCATGTGTGATTAGTTTTACAATTTTATAGTTGAAATGTGTTTATGTATGCTAAAATATGGTTTCTCTAGAGTATTAGCCTTAAAATGACCTTTTTAGCCCCGAGACGCAATTTTGAACCATTTTAGCCCCAAGAGTCAAAACACCCTCGAGATTCGAGATTTTGAACCTTGGTTAAAGGCTACAGAATTCTTCGAGTGCAGAAGAACAGCGGGAAAAGGTTCCATTCCATTTATTAAAATTTCAACAGCAAACCCCCCCCAATGTGGTCCAGCCATACCTTTATAAAATTAGTCATCCCTTTTCTCAAACAGAGGAAAAAGGATGAGAGAGAGAGAGGGGGGGCCCTTACTGAAAATGAACCCTCCTCGCCTACCAGCACAAGGGCTTTTAACATAAGATCCCAAATAAATCAGGACCGAAATGAGTACTCAACCACAATTACCAGATTACAGAGGGTATGGGTCAAATACACTGGGAAATGGCCTTTCTCTGAGATCAAATTTTTTTAGCTCTTGGCATTCCATTCTTGTCAAACATATTAAGTTCTTATTACAAATGGTTGTAATTTTGGCCATCTTACCTTTGTCCCAAGGATTGCTGTTCCTGGTTATTGAGATTCCAGCTACTGAATTTTACTAACATTCTGGTAGTTCTACATTCAACACTAGTTAAGCTATGAATTGTACAACATACTGTTAGAAGTGAAGTTGGGAAGAGAAGAATTCTTGAGTTCCTTCTTTTTTTTTCTTGGATAAGCAAGGAATTCTAGATGATTCAGGATGCTTTTTCTCCTTGTAAGCTGTCATAGAGAGAGTTACTATTGGAGAGGCTCATGAGGAGCAGCTAGTTGCTTGTTCTTGTTGTGTTTCATACAGCCAGTGGGCGGTGGTGATACTTAAGAAGTATTCAAGACATAGTTAAGCATGAGTGGCTGCCCGACGGGTTGGTAGGTCAAATTGAAATATCTTAAGAGTTCAACTGCTATTCTTCACATTTATTCAGGACCTATAGATGAAGGTGTTTCTGCCGGGGCTGAATTACTTTTGCTGTGGATGTTATTCTTCTAGCTATTATTTATAAATTTTAAAATTGTGCTTCTGTTTTCTGTAGTATCATTAGGTTCCCATAGCTGATCTATTCCTGAGGTTGTGTTATCTGGGTTGGACACATGGGAATCTTTGTGTTTCCATATTCCCATTTGTCCAACCCAGATAATGACACAGGTGAGGAACGGTGGGGGTTGGATAGTGACAATCCCCCCCCCCCCCCCCAAAAAAAAAAAAAAAAAAAAAAAACTGGCCAAAAAAAGTAGCAGGCTAAAATTCTCAGCAATCAGACGAGAAAGGACACAGACTCTAAGATAGGATGCAATCGTTTTCCGATTTGCATCTCTTTCACTTTTAATTAAAAGTTTGGGCCTTATCCTACTTTGAAGGAGGGGTAGGAGAGTTGGGAGGAATGGTTCTGAGATAAATTAATAGTTTCTAGCTGCCATTAATGTTCTTTTGAATCCAAGTGGAGATGGACCAATGGCCGAGAAACTGAGCTAAGATATTGATGGTATAGCTCAAGGGTTTTTTTTTTTTTTTTTTTTTGGTTGCAATATTACACATTAGATTTTTTCCTTTTGAATGGTTTATTAGGATAATGCTTGGAATGTGAAATTCATTATGGTGTCAAGTGTTAACCTGCTGTTTGGATGAATTTTATGAATGAATAATTAGGGATTCTTAAATGTTTCTCCCTCTTTTTTTTATTTTTTATTATTATTATTATTTTACCCTAAAATGTTCTTTTTTGTTGAGATGCGTAAATTGTTGATGTTTCAATTTATGGCTATTAGCTCGAATTTCAATTTTTTTAGCTATAATACTCATTATATTTGACATTTTTTAGTCAATAATTGTTGGAATAATGGTTGGATTTGTTTAGAATGACAGAGGTCATACTTCATTTAGAGAGTAAAATGATTTACATGAAAGGAAATAAAGAAAAGTAAAGGAAAGAACCCGAAAGGAAAGTAGATGAGAACCTAGACATTACAACACATACTGCGAACCTAGACATTACGATATCCCGTTCAAGTTGGGGCATAGATATCTATCATTCCCAACTTGGACATAATAGGATTAAACACCTTTGCAGGAAGGCCTTTAAAAAAAAATCCACTTACTGGGCTTCAGATGTGACGAATGGAATACAAATGAGATCTTGTTTCAACTTCTCCTTGATTAAGTGATGATCTATCTCAATATGCTCCATTATATCATGTTGAACCGGGTTATGGCCAATGCTAATGGTGGATTTGCTATCACAAAAGAGCTACATGGGAAGCTGAATAGGGGGACACATAAGTCTTGAAGGAGACCTTTGAGCCAAAGAAGCTCACAAATGCCATGAGCCATAGCCCTGAATTCAGCTTCTGCACTGGATCGAACGACCACATCCTGTTTATTGCTTAACCAGGTAACCAGATTTCCCCTTACCCGAGTACAATATCCAGAAGTAAAGAGTCTATTAGCAAACAAACCAGCCCAATCAATATTAGTGTAGGCTTCGATGCACATATGCTCATGGGGAGACAGAAGGACACCGCGACCAGGAGCAGATTTCAAGTAACGTAGGATCAGATACACAACATCCAAATGACTAGAGAAGGGGTTATGCATGTATTGGCTAACTATGCTGACCGCAAAGGCAATATCTGGTCTGGTATGAGAAAGATAAATTAAACGGCCAACTAATCTCTGGTATCCACCTTTATCAATCAGTTTCCCATCTTTTTGTGACAAACGAGAATTGGCCTCAAATGGAGTGTCAGCAGGCTTACACCCGAGCATCCCAGTGTCAAATAATAAGTCAAGGGTATACTTCTGTTGAGAGAGGAAGATACCTTGAGTGGAACGAGCAACCTCAATTCCTAGGAAACATGGTAACAGACTAAGGTCTTTAATTTAAAATTCAGTGCCAAAAAAAGTCTTCAAGTGAGAGATTTCAGCAGTGTCACTCCTTGTAACCATGATGTCATCTACATACACAATAAGAACAGTAGTTAACTCGTCATTCTTCTTGATGAACATAGTGTGATCGACATTATTCTGTTTGTACCCCACAGATATCATGGTTTTATGAAAGCGTCCAAAACCAGGCCCAAGGAGATTGTTTTAGGCCATGTAAGGCCCATTTCAATTTACAGACCGTACTAGATGTTAGAGGTTCAAAAAAACCAGGAGGGATATCGATGTGCACCTCCTCTTCTATCTCCCCATGAAGAAAATCATTTTTTATATCTAATTGATGTAAATCTCATCCAAGGTTGACCGTACAAGAGAGAAGGATGCAAATAGTATCCAACCTGGCAATAGGGGCAAAAGTTTCCTGATATTCAATGCCGAATGTTTGAGTATAGCTTTTGGCGATTATTCGCACCTTGTACCTATCAATAGTACTATCAATTTTTTGCTTCACCGTAAAAATCCATTTGTAGCCTATTGGTTTTTTCCCTAGAAGAAGAGCGACAAGATCTCAAGTCTCATTCTTGTCAAGAGCATGCATCTCTTCCAACGTTACAACCTTCCATTTAGGATCAGCCAAAGCTTCTTGCTAGTTTAGGCGAATGGAAATAGAGGATAGAGAGGAAACAAATGCACGAAAAGAAGGAGAGAGATTCATAAGACAACATTAGAAATGGAGTATTGAGTACCGGATGAACACCTTTTCGGAGAGTAGTAAGCAACTCAATAGTAGAGTTTGAAGTAGGCTCATCAAATGGAGGAGAAACAGAGCTCAGATCAGGAAATGACGATTGGAGTTGGTGTTATCTTACTCTTGCTGCTGTTTAAACCTTGAAAGAGTAAACACCTTTAGTGGGGGAATCGGGAGCTGAGAAGCCGGAACCGAACCTCCGTACCAGTGTCAGTATCAGTATCATCATCTGGAGTAATAGCTGGAGCAATTGGGACAGCAGTAGCGGGAAGTTGCTATAAGAATGGCCTCACTGCAATATTGTTTAAACCTTGAGCGAGTAAACACCTTTAGTGGGGGAATCGAGAGCTGAGAAGCCGGAACCGAACCTCCGCAGTGTCGGTATCAGTATCATCATCTGGAGTAATAGCTGGAGCAACTGGGACAGCAGTAACGGGAAGCTGCTATAAGAATGGCCTCACTGCAGTATGGGACAGGGATATGCATCTTAAACATCAAAGACCAAGTAACCTCTAGCAAATGACGACTTGCGTTCAGCCACACCATTCTGAGTAGGAGTATCCACACAATTGGTTTGATGAATAATACCATGCTCAACCAGGAATGATTGAAAAGATACGTCAGTATACTACATCCCATTGTCTGTGTGGAGGATAGTGACCTTTGTAGCATATTGGGTCTGAATCATCTAGTGAAAAAGCAAGAAGCAGTGAAGTACCTCATTCTTGTGGCGAAGCAAATAAATCCAGGTGAGACGAGTATTGTCAGTCAGTTAAAGTGACAAACCATTTATTGTTAGTTTTACCGTGACACACCGAGGGGGACCCCACAGAATGGATTAAATGAAAGGGAGTTACACTACGTTTATTGGAAATAGGATAAACAGAATGAGTTTGCTTTGCAAAAATGCAATTATCATAAAAAAAACTTGTCTGACTCTTACATAGCTTTGAAAACTGAGGAAAAAACTTGACTAAACTCTTAACAGGTGGATGACCCAAACGGTGATGCCATATACATAAAGCTGCCAGTGTAATGGTGGAGAAGGAAGAAGCCTGTGTCGTCAAGGCCAAAGACTTTGAGGAGGGCGTAATAACATACAAGCCATCAACCACTTTACCACTGCCAATCGTTTGCTCCGTCACCAAGTTCTGGAATGCACAATGAAAGGGAAAGAAAGTGACTCAACAATTTAAATCCCGAGTTAGGTTACTGATTGAGAGAAGATTAGTAGAAAAATTCATTACATGGAGAACAGATGATATTGAAAGGAAGGGAGAGAATTTAATGGAACCCTTCTTAGCAATAGAGTAGAGGGAACCATCTGCATTTTGAACTTTACCTTTACCAGAACTAAGAAAATAAAAAAAAATAAAAAAACAATGGGAAGAACTAGTCTTGTGGTCGGTAGCCCTTGAGTCAATGATCCAAGAAGTGGAAGCAGAAGAGGCACAGTTACCACCAATGGAAATACCTAAATCGACAAGTTTGGAATAAAAGGATCCTGGCAGTGAAGCAGCGGCTGATGCAGATGGAGTAGGGCTCGACTGAGAGAGAAGACAACGAAGCTGGTTCATCAAATCATCATGTCCAAGAGGGGTGACATCAACATCAGCCGTCTCTGTTTGATGAGCCTGGGCGGAACCAGTACTACAACCTTACCCATGACCTTTGCCATTAGCAGGGCGGCCATGAAGTTTCCAACAATACTCTTTAGGGTGACGTTCCTTTCCACAAAACTCACATTTAATGGGCTCTCTATCCAAACTAGGGCGGGAGCCAAAATGGGTAGAACTGTTAGTGCCAGTGGAACTTGTACCAGAAAATAGAGCCGAGCGATCAGACAGAGCAGGTTGCAACATTGCAGTCCGGTTGCTGTCCTTAGACTGGACCATAGTGTAGGCCTGCTCTGAAGAAGGAAAGGATCACGACTCAGAACATGAGCACGTATTTGATCAAATTCCACAGGCACGAAATTTGTTTTCCCTCTTGGCGAATTTCGTGGCATCTATAGGATAAGAGGCGGAGAAGGCTTCATAATAATCCAACTCTTGTCACATTCCTCGTAACTCAGAGTAATACTGAGACAGAGAAAACTCCTGTTTTGTGTCATAATTTTTTTTTTTGGTAGTTCATATACTTGAGCATCATTGCCTACCTGTGAATATGTATCTTTAGTAACCTTCCATATGCTCGTAGTCGAATCTAACAATAAATAACCTCGTGCAATGTTTGGATCCATAGAATTGATAAGATACGACATCACCGAGTACTTGTTAGAGCTCAATTTGCTTTGATCAGTGTCATCAGTAGTAGGCTTCTTAGCATCGCTTGATAAGGTACCCGGAAAAACCACGAGATGCTATAGAAAAAAAGCAGGAAATAACTATTCCTATCCAATTTAATGGAACAACTAGGGAATGTAGGAAATCTAGAGAAGCTCCGATTGCTAGAGCCCTTAGGAACAGTTGATGCCGTCGTCACGTCTGACATGGCTGACGCTTAAATAGAACAAAAAGATTAATCAGAACAATTCATAGCCATACCTGACTAAAATTTGCATGGAACATTTGATCTCGGTGGAAAGAAATCGAGATCTCAAAAAAGGGTGAAAATTTTTAGTAACCCTCGGTGTAAACCATGGCCACCGAGGGGCTGCCGGGAGGCGACGCTAGGAGAGGGCCGCTGCTAGAAGAAGAGGCGGTGGTGGTAGAAGGCCGAGAGGAGAGAGAGGTGAAGGCGGAAGGTGGAAGGTGCCGGCGCTAGGTGGTGGTGGCACTAAGCAGTGGCGGCGGCAGCGTTAGGGTACGAACATAGGGAGATCCTCGCTCTGATACCGTGTTGGAATAATGGTTTGACTTGTTAATGACAGAAGTCATGCTCATTTATAGAAAAAATGATTTACATGAAAGGAAGTAAAGAAAAGTAAAGGAAAGAACACGAAAGGAAAGTGGATGAGGCAGGTGAGGAATGAGTTAGCACTCATATTTCCACATACATTGAACCTTCACATTGTAACATATACATCGAATCTACACATTATAACACATACATCGAACCTAGACATTACAATAATAATAATAATATTCTATTGAGAAAATTTTATAGAGGTGATATACCATTTGGCCTTAACTAGGAAGCCCGTTTCATCTGCCCTTAATCATTTTAAATTTCAAGGAGTCCGAGATAATCGTATCACATGTTATTCAAGAGATCTAGTTTATTTATATATTTATTTATTTATTATAAATGTAAGTGGATATGACAAGGAAAGGAAATTCTTCTTGTAACAAGACCCTTGTTACAAGTCTACTTGTAACAAAGGGTCTTGTCACCGTCAGATTTGTATGTCTCCAAATGAAATATCAAAACTATCCCTTATACTTATATATTGAGGTTCTCATGATGGTTTCCTTTAATGCACTCATTGGGTTGTTACAAGTCTAAATGTAAGAACCCTTATTACATTTAAACTTACCCGACAAGAAATTGGTTTGCATGATTTCTGTGTTTATTATCTTGACGTTTCTCTGCCACTCAAAAAACTGCAAGTCTGGCGCCCAGATTAACTTATAATTTCTAAAGCAAACTGATGGATTGGTTGATTCTGCTGCATCACCTAATAATGCTGTAGGTGGTACTGGTTGAATAGTGGGGCCTGCTGCTGTACTCTTGAACCAAATTGGTCTTTTCTTTCAAATGAGTATTTCTGTATGAGTTTTCATATTAAGGATTGTTCACTGTTTTTTACCATGTGAAAGTATTATTGATATTTTGTTCTTTTCAGGATAAGCAGGATTGAGATTGGAGACTGCTCTAGGGGTTTTTCCTCTCTTTTTTATCAAATTTTTGTTAGCTCGGAAGATTTGCTTCTTTTCTCCTGTGTTTGCTTTTAACAGAACTGTCCCAAGGGTACTTATATGAAAGGATTAACATGTTGTTGGGTATACCTACAAATATTTTATAAACTGACAATACCCTGCTGTATGGTATATGAATGAGATTTTGAGACTTGAAATTGAGTCTGGGTTGGTCCAGCTGACCTTGATCCACTTGAGCTTGGCTTGATTCAGAAGTCAGAACTATCTAGAAGATAGTATGCAACACTACGGAAAATGAGCTTATTTATATCATTATGAATAATAATACATAGTTACAAACATTAAATCACAGACGAAAGATTTCAAACAACACCCACCCACCCACCCACCCACCCAAAAAAAAAGAAAAGGAAAGTTACAGGGGAAGATTATCTGAGTTTGTACTCGTTCGTTGCCTCAATGATAACAGGTTTCCGCTTGCTACTGAAGTTTGGGCAGTGGTTCATAATGGACTCGGATTGTCTGCGGCACTTGTGTGTGGCAGACTTGATCGTGTTCACTGAAAGTGCATCAGGATATATGGTCGATGCACTTTAAATGGACAAGATCTTGTCTACTACACACAAGTGGAGCAGATGATTTTTTTTCCGTTCATAATCTTCGGTTGGTCAAGATTTTTGTTTTAGTTTTGTTCTTAGAAATTGAAACTTCCATGCCCATATTGTAGCCAAGGAGGCCTTATCACCCCAAGGGTTTCGGGAGTCCTGTTTTCCTGTGGATCTCCTTTCTTTTGTAATGCATTTTTGTTTTCAAGTTCGAATGAAAAAAGTGCCTTTGGGTTTTTTTGCCAAAAAAAAAAAAAATTGTTTGCATTTGGGTACATCTATTTTGAAATTCCATCTAGGTTGCATGAGCAATAAAAAGAACGTAGTGAAATGAAATTTTTGTAATTATTACTTAAAATGATTGTGTAAATAATTCGAAACATTTGAGTATTAAATTGTACTTTATTTTTTTGCAAGGTACCCAACAATGCATAAACAGCAATAAAGAAAATACATGGAAAGAAGATGGGGAGCGAAAGCAGCCTGATGTTGAATTATTAGGTTGCATGTGGTAACCAGTTTTGGAGTGATCTGATTTTTTTTATGGGTAAATTGTAGCTGAGGGACCCAATGTTTGTGAAAACTAGACTTAGGGTATCTCATGTTTAAAAAACTACGTTTCGGGTTCTTAAACCAAAATAAACTTAACTTGATTTAATAATAAGTAATTATTTTACATTAATATCTGTTGCATGGTTTTAGATTGATAACATCCCCCCTCTCTCTCTCTCTCTCTCAGGCCTTACAGTTGATGCAGTAACAAGGCAAAGATGCCAGGGACAGCAAATGATGATCGGAGACTGAATTTTGAAACCCCATCCGCCATGAGTTTGGTTCTCGAGAGCCTTCAGCCTTCCCTGTCAAGAATTCCCTTCTTTTGTTCATTCTTTAGAGTAGAAGTTTCATCAAGTAAAGTAATTGAAGAGAGAATGCATATCAATTGAACTTCGTTTATGCTCATAGATCCTCCAATTCGTTGCAAAATTTCCGTCATTTAAAGATTTTCATTTCAAATTCTTGAAAAAGTATTTGTTTGTTCCCTATTTTTATTAATTTCATGTTCACATCATATGTGTTGTTCTTTGAAACATTAAAGCTTCTTAAGGTTTTGCTTTCATTAAGAATCAAGCTTGTTTGGTTGTTAATTTTTAGAGAAATTTCTGGAACTCCTCTATACTTTATATTACTCAAACTCACTTATCCAAGAACTTTCTTTTAGATTCTCCCAAAAAAATAAACTTTCACTCAATTTCTCCCCTCTTGACTTAAGAATACTTGAACTAGGGTGTCAATGGGCCAAGCTAGGCTGGGTTGTGTAATGAAGGCATGTACATCAAGTCCTAGCCTACCCTGCCAGGGTCAATCCTAGCCGAATCCTAGGTCTCTTAAGGTCAACCCTGAGCCTGGCCGATCCTAGCAGGGTCACAACAACTCCAACCTAGACCCTACCCTGTCAGGGTTCATCCTAACCCGGTCCACCCTGATTGACTTGATTGGGCAGGGCAGGGCTGGGCTGGGCCGGGCCTGTTGACTCTGATTGGCCCAGACCCTGACTCTAAAATCCATCATATTGATATAGCATGTCAATGTGTTGGTAGCACAGAGAGAATCATAATCCATTCTCCATAGCTATATCAGCTGCATTCTAGAGCAGTAAGAACATTAAATCCCAGAAAAAAAGAAAAAG
Organism: Protea cynaroides; assembly: GCA_028583415.1. Taxonomy (NCBI): domain Eukaryota; kingdom Viridiplantae; phylum Streptophyta; class Magnoliopsida; order Proteales; family Proteaceae; genus Protea; species Protea cynaroides. Next base: position 29,185,416 of record CM053272.1, read on the forward strand.
AAAAAAAAAGCAGGGGTATGCTGGGAGAGCAGTTTTCGAAAAAGGGTTTTTGTGAGTGATTAGATAAATGAGAGAATATTCTGAAAACTTCAAATTTAGAGGGATGAGAGGCTTGCACCTTTTTTAAGGTAAGACTACCCGGACTTTTTCCCTAAATAAATGATCACAATCCAATCTAAATAGCATGTGTGGGCACTGATGCACGGTACTCTTGCGGTCTCGCCCCCACATTGGTCACTTTTTTAATTATTATAATTTTTTTGCCAAAGTTTTTAGAATAATTGACCTTATTAATTTATTCATTAGCTTTCCTTAGGCATGGAAGAAAGATTAAGAGTTTACTCTTCCTTTATTTATTTTTTTATAATAAATTTATTATTCCTTTCCTTAAAAAGAGAACAATGCATGCATAAGCAATTTGTTTTATAGTATATAATTATGGTGGAGTCCTGGTGGTACATTTCACATACATCTCCATATAATATATGATTTAATGGGGTTTCCATAAGTAGATGGAATATACAACTGACATTAATAATGAACTCAAAATGTGGCCAACATAGAGCTAGGTTCCCTTATCTGATGAGGCAATCCAATATTCTCCAACTCATCATATAATAGTGACACGTGGTATAAATATTCTTTAGACGTCATGCATCTTCCCAAATTGATGAATCATGTGTGTGGATTTTGGACTTACATGAAAATGTTTGGGGAAAGGTGGCAATTCAAGCCTTTAAGGTTGATGTTGAAACTGATCCGATTTTGATATGGATCAGTGGTCCAATGAATAGAATAGTGACACGTGATCAATATATTAGATAATAAAAAATCGATGTCGACATCGGCTGAAACTGATATACAAATTGATCTTTATGAACGATCTGATACTAATTACTAAACTATGTGGCTGTGTGGGGACGAGGTATACGTAGCATGGGTATGATTTCAAATGTCAAAACACGAGAATAGCTTACCTGTATGTACTTATTAAATTTTGGGATTCTATTTTCATCGATATGGTATGAGATTCACCTTTGGAGTATGGGACCTATTGAATATAAATGTTGATGGAACCTCATGAAAGATACAAATGCATACAGATGATCTGAACACTCTAAAAGGACATGTCTTTATATATCTACTATCTATCTCTTGACAAATAATACCCCATATATATATATATATATATATAGTTGATTTTGATATTGTCAAAGTAATTGATTTCTCTGGATGACACTATTACTATTTATAATATTTTGGGGAAACAAATTAATTTTTTATATTAACTTTTTAATTTTTATGATTTTGACGAGTCACACCAAAATGGGTATCATAACCCATGTCTAATGGGTCCTACAATCTATAGATGGGTCTTACATCTCATGAGCAAGAATCAGATCCCAAGAGAGGTACACTTACATGCAAATGAACCAGCTTAGATTGATCATAGCTGCCTTTCTATTGGACAATTATAATCTACATTCTGTCTTATAAATTTTCATTCTTAAATTTTAATTTCTAACAAAGTCTATGCATGAGAACTAAAAAATACTCTACATAATTGGAGGGGTTTGAATTCTAAGGAATGAAGGAAGGAATGAAGGAAGACTTGAAAGCTAATCCACCATTGAAGGAATCTCTTAGCCAATTTGTCTCTTATTTAATTTAATTTTTTAATAAAATTTTAAAGTAGGGTTGTTATTGTAACAAAGGTTTGTTACGTTTAGAAATGTAAAAAAATAAATTTAGACCATTCATTTTTACTATTTTTTAATCTAATCCATTCAGATTTGAGTAGTGTTATAGTAATGTTTAGAGTACTTGTATACATGCATGGATATACACGGGGTGCATGTCAATATATATGGAGTATTTGATTGAATTAAAGTTTGAAATTTGACATGTGGGTAATCTAGACCATATTCTTTCTATCTAACGGTTGGAATTGACACATCATCTGTCCATGTGACAGAATAGATTCCTTGTTACGTTTAGAAAAATAACAAACCTTTGTTATAATAGCATTTCCCCATATATGTATATAGGGTAATTTACACAGAGGTATCCGACGTTTTGAGAAATCATACCAAAGGTACCTCGCATTTCAAAAATCATACCAAAGATATATTTTCTCATATTTCCAACATTAATCATATTTAACGTTGGCATCCTCTAAGTTAACCATTAGATCTATCTCAGATTTTCAATGACTGATCGTTTCTTGTTGAACTACCCTTATTTGGTGCCTGATTGTTGGGACATCCCTAGAAAAAACAGTAAGTTGAGGTGCAGAAGTTTCACTGGAGGTGTGTACTATAGTCGAGATTTGTGACTTGGTGATGAACAATCACCGATGAGGAAGAGTCACAGGAGATGACAAAGGCAGGAAATGGGGTGGGTAATTGAGAGAGCGATGAGTACATGAGGATCCGAGTGGTGAGTTGTTACGGCAATGGGATGGTGAGAGAGTGAACCAAAGGGGACCAAGAAAGGTGTGCTAAACAAGGGTAAATTTGAAAGTACAAAAATAAAAGGCACTCCAAGTGTAATATTTTTGAAACGTCAACTACTTTTGTTATGATTTTTGAAACGTGAGATACCTCTGATATAATTTCTCAAACTTATCGCAAATGGTGAGGTTGCTTGCAATCCTTCGGCAACCTATCGGCTACCTTCGGATCGCAAGCGACCTGTTGTTTCTAGCGCTTGATTTGTTGATAGAGACCGACCTGCTTTCATAAGCACTAGTTGGCAAGTTCAGAAGAAGGCTTTGAGGGGAACTAACTCGTGGTTCAGAACTGCCTCTCGCTTAGAATCTCTTCCAGCTGAGCTGCACTAATAGGCTTACGTAAAGTAAATCAAATTTGAGTGACGACATGCGAATTATTCTCGCAAGCTACCTTCTGCTGGCAAGTCACTCTCCTTCCTTCTTTCCTGTAGTTCAGGATTCCCTCCCTATGCCCCTATTTAGTCAAAAAGCTAGTTCAATCGCTCTGAGGAAGTACTCTAACTTGAATCAGTATCTCCCTAAATAGGGCGATATCAGGCCTTCTGTGCAATATCGATTTGATGTTTAACGAATCTATTCAATTAGTCCTTAAGCTAATCATTCATATATATATATATTCGTGCAATTTAGGAGTTCACACTCATTTCAAGTGGGCCCGTATCAATAATTATGATCTTATGTATGGACAATTCCTCAATATCTTATTCAATCGTAACAAAATATTTTCTTTGTGCATCAGTAAAAAAAAAACATGCTTTTTTGGAGAGAGATACTATTTCAAAGTACATGTTCCTTGGCGCTGAGGACATCCCCGAAGAGCGGGAGATTTCATGACATTTTTTTTTGGCTGTCTTGTGTTATACATTTGTTTTTCCTTGAATGAATCCGATCCTCTAACAATTCTTCTTTATCCCCCTCTTCCTCCAAACTGTCGATTAATTAATACGACCATCGGGGGACCCTTTTACGGATTTCTTTTATTCCAATAGATTCTTTTAACTGATAGAATTTTTTTTTATTAAAAAAAAGAGGATAATATTATGTAGAACTTGAAAATCTGCAATTGGATCAACAAGTAAAGTAATCTAATTTTTTTGTTTCTATAAGATAAGAATTTATTGGTTCGGGGCACGAATAGAATCTCTTCATCACATGATTCAATGAAATTTTTTGAAATTATGCCGTATTAGTTATTGACTCTTTGAGCAGAGCGATAGAGACTCCATTTAACTTAGGTTAATCTAGGCCAGAGGCAGACCTACGTCAAGGTAATCTTTCCCTTCTTTGAAACACTTTGGTATTGCTTCCAGATCACAAGGAAAATAATGAATCAGAGCACGTGGAGTTAACGTCATAAATTTTTATTTTCGATCTAATAAGAATAAAGTAGTAAATGTTATAGATACCAGACGAATCAATGATTTATCATAAATTTTTTTAATCAATTTACTTTACTTCTGGATCTGCTGATGAGAAATTTAATTTTTTCAAAACTCAAGAAATTTAATTTTTTCAAAACTCAAGAACAAAAGATAAGAAAAAATACCAATTGACAAAAGAAGTTCCAATTGAAAGTTTTTGATTTATCAGTCATATTATATAATAATAATAATAATAATAATAAGTAGGCATGCATGATGCATGTAACATAAGGTTCAATTCCACTACGCAATTTATGGAAATGTCCAACATGGTTAGCTCCACCAAATACGCTAATGACTTTGCATACTTTACTTTACCAAAAAATAACAAGAGGGCTTTGCTTACTTATACTTTGTCGGAAATTTAATGGTTTAAATTTTATATATTTAAAATATTATTTATTATTTTATAATATTAGTGATTAATGTTGTAACTTCCATTTAAATGATTAATAATGAGCATAAATGATCAATGGATATGATTAGTGGTGATATATTTAAATGGTCAATGGACATAATTTGTGGTAGAGACATGATATTTAGACATACTTATTGATTTACAGACTTTCGTTTGACCCCTACCCTAGACTTGACTTTGGGACTTAGTTTTCTCTATATTATTTGGCCTTAGTTGTGTTTTGAGTTTTTGACCCTTGTTTTGGTTATTTTATTTTGACTTTCATCTTTTTATTTTCTAGTTTTTTTTTTAATGTTATCTTTTTTAGATTTTAATAAAATATCTATTTATTTAAAAAAAAACTTTGAGATAATAATAAACATGATAAATTTGTGGATATATTTCTATTAGCAAATTTATAAAAAATTATATATTATTTATAGGATTTTGAGAATAATTTATTAAGCAAAAGGTCCGTCTCCAAATTATCAATGTAGGGGAATCTCCTATGCCAAAAAAATGGGTATCCAAAATTCAGTATCATCAATGGGGCCTATTCTTTGATCACATGATAATATGTTTTAGTGATAACTATGGTGTATGAATGTTTTATCTATCATGTTTGGGATAGAAATCTTCTTCATTTGTCCAGTCATCCAATTGAACATCAGACACACCAGGCACACATCCTGATGTGATCCTAGTCGTCCGATGTTCAACTGGATAGATAAAGACAATTTCTATCGAAAAAACTTTTGTGTTTTAATGTTTTATATCATTCTATTGTCTACATGAATGGAATTAGCATATGATGATTAAGAGAGTAATTAAGAACATTGTATCAAATTTCACCACACTAACTCAAGCATTAATTATGAATTTTACCATCAAACCTTAAATGTAAAGGTTTGTTAAATTTCATATGTTTTAACCAACTTTTGTTCCAACTTTTACTTTACATCTTAAATTTACAGTTTTTTTTTTTTTTTTAATCACCAATCATGATTACAAAAAGACTTTTCCTTAAAAAAATTCATTAATCTTTTGATCACATGATCATCTATCTAGATTCCAGGCTAGGGTTTGGAAAAAAAGGTTTTCATAATAAACTAAAATTAACAGGTTGTGCAACGTGGCATACAATCAGCCCTACACCATTATCCATGCCTTAAATGTCAAATCAATTTCTTTCTAATAAATTAAAATTGACAGGTTGTCCAACGTGGCATACAATCAAACCCTACACCATTATCCATGCTTAAGTGTCAATCCATTTTTTTCCTACGTGGACCCCACACAAGCGGCTCTCCGTCCTCCAGGAGTCTCTATCCTCATTCCTCACCCAACAAGAAGCAATGAATCATCCCATCCCTCCGCCAAATAATTTCCCATTTTATCCTGCCGAGATGTGTCTAGACTTTAGATTCTCTAAGATTCTGTCTAAAGGATAAATTAAAGCACTCGCAGCCCACGTGGCGGCTTTTCTGCAATGATGACGTATACAAGTAACCCAATTTAGACACGTGCGGGAATTTTATTTTTGACGCGGAAGCCGTCTTCGCCCACACCGCTTGACCGGCACTGTCCGCGGGAATGGGCCACAGAACTGTTGAGAATAACCGGGAACTAACTGGATAACGGTAATAACGATAACACGCAATTACTTTGATAACCCTATCTTTATTAAAATGACTTTCGTAATCCTCGATTCGAGAGGTAAATTATAAATGGGTTTTTACTAAAACGGTTTAACCGGTTTTAATCTTTCAAACCGGTTCATTTCTAATTGGTTTTTTTATTTATTGTCTTTTTTCCATCAGAGTTGCACGACAACATAACATTTCTTCTACGCTACATTGAAAGAAGTGAATGTTGGAAAATCTATAAATTCTAATGTTGAATGAATGAGGGTGAATGAATGTGAAAACCGTCAAATTCAATAGAAATAAAATGATAACTAGAGATGAAAGACAAGAGATATTATAATATTTAATCGATATAACCGTTTAATTGGTTTGTGATCGATGTTTCTCGGATAAAATTGAAACCAAACCCATTATTAGATTTTAATACCAAATTCGAATAGATTAGTTATGACTCACAAAACAATAATAAGAACACACTTACAAAAGCCCAATTAAGGCTTTTAGTTTTTATAATCCGGTTTAAGTTGAATCGTTAAAGGAAAAAGATTCTTGTTGGACAATGCATACTTGCCTTTTGTGAGGGACTTCAATCATCTGTGTAGCCACTGCAGCTGCATCTGATTAGGGATCCAAATCGTCTTATCCCTGAGATTTGGGAGGCGTGGCGGCGACCCCACTGGATGGTTGCCATGTGGAGGTCTGATGAATCTGACCCCTCCGTTTGAGTGGACAAGCCGAGCCGACAAGAGAGTGTCGGCTCGAACGGAGGGGTCGGATTCATCCGACCCCCACATGGTGACCATCCAGTGGAGTCGCCGCCACGCCTCCCGAATCTCAGGGATGAGATGATTTGAATCCTCTGAATGCATCAATGCATGTGTAGACGTACTCTCAACGATCCAGATGCAACCGCAGGAAATTCAAGGAACCCTTCTCCTTTAAACATTAATAATTAATTTTTCATTAAAATTATTAATGACAATTAAGTCACATATCTAGAGAGATAGAGAGAGAAAGAGAGAGAGAGAGAGTCAGGACTCAGAACTGAAAGAAGGCTGGAAAAGCAATATATAGAAGGAAGATCCGCCAAAAAACATGTATCAAAGGGAAGATTATGGAAAGTGTACCGTTGCAGTAGTAGTTGGATAAGGGTATCCGATAACTTCTTAGTGAAGTCATGTAATTCAGGTACTTAATAATTTATACCCCTTTCTCTCCTCTTTCTATAATCTCCTTGTGTTCATACTTCCTACGTTGTATATAAATTCGACGTAACCAGAGAGAAGCGTTGCGTTTCTTCGTTTGGGTTGCTTTGCTTTCCCTGTTTCTTCCTTTATCACCATCTTCGTCTTTGCGTGTTCCAGAGATATTTTATTTTGTGGGTTTGAAGTGGCGAGGATCATCGATGACTGTTGGAGTAGAGATGACGGAATCCGGAAGGGCTGTTGCAGCGGTTGCTTTGGATTTTCCGGTGAATGAGTCTGGGGAGGCTTGTTCTCCTACTTCTTCGCCGCCGAAGTTGCCAAAGAGACTCAGGCAACGGCTTCTGGAATCTAAAAGCTGTTCTACCGCTGAAGAGATTGAAACCAAGCTCAGAGAAGCTGATCGTCGTAGACATGTATTTCTTCTGAATTCCCTTCTTTTTAGGTTCCTCAATTGGGTTTGGCGCCTTTGTTTTTCTTGATTGAAGTTTTATTCCTTTTTTAATTTTCCCTCTTTGGCTATTCTTATGATATCGGGCTTTATCTGAGATGTTCTCTTAGCTTTCTCTTAAATTAGGATTTCAGTACCAAGCACGGAAGCTTTGCTTCTTTGTTTTATTTCTAGGTTGGTATATTACTGTACTGCTTTAATTGAAGGCTGTTTCTTTGCTCTTTGTTTTATTTTGACGTCAGTTATTCATTGGTTTGGGATTTTGCATCCCCTTCTTTGTTTTCTGTTTAATTCAGTTTTGTTTGTTTTCTTTCCTTGTTAATGAGTAAACTTTAATTCCTTGTGCTTTCTTTGTCTGTCCTTTTCTTTCTATCGGTTTAGTTTTGTTATTCTTTTCAAGTTCAATGACAAGGAGTTCCAGTTTCTGGCCTTGTTGTTTGCTCGTTTCGTGTATTCATGTGATGGTATCTTATAGTTCTGATTAAATTCTTGTGGGTTTGTTTCCTCTTTCTTTTTTCCTAAGCTTCGGTGGTTCTATGATTTTGCTTTTTATCTTGCCTTCTAACTCTCTCTCTCTCTCTCTCTCTCTCTCTGTTCTAATAATTTGATTCTCTGCTGGATAAGTGCTCTGGAAACTGAGAGGAATTTAAAAAAAAAAAAAAAAAAAAATCTGCCGTTTGCCTTCTTTACTTTGATGACTAAGAGGTTCTTTTTGCTACTTAACATTCCATACCCAATTGAATTGATATTTAATTCCACTTGCATGAGTTCTAGGCGAGGTTGCCTTTTGTTTACTCTTCAGTTCTACAAAAAGCTGAATCCATCCCATGCTTTTCAATATCAATTTCCCATGGTTATTTGTTTATTAGTCTGAATATAGAGTAGAAGATTGTGAAGCGTGAACTCAACTGACTTTTCCACACTCTCCTCTCTTCAAATGCAGCAATTCCATGAATGGTTGTCCAGCAAAGCTCGACCAAAGCCAAGGAGTCCTTCATGGTCTTCATCTCAAGAGGAAGATCTGGGTCAGCGCCTTGAAGCTAAACTCCATGCTGCTGAACAGAAAAGGTATTATTTTTATCTTAATGTTTGTCTTCTTGTCTGATTTTCTAGTTTTTTGCCTTTTTTTTTTCTCTCAATTATTTCTCTTTGGGTAGGCTGAGGAGGGGATGTTGTGTTTGGAAAGTTGATATTGATGAAAATACTGGCATCCAGGTTTCCCTGTTGGCCTCCCTATGGGGAGTTTTACAGACTTAATACTGTCAAATCAAAATTAAGAATTAAGAGTTCGGTGGTGCACAATCATACTTATTTTATGTTCTTCCTCGGTGGTTTTTAGTTTGGTTTTCTCATATTGGAAAATTTATATTGATGAATATAGTTGGATCCAGCTTTCTCTTCCTGTCTTATCTCTGAGGGAGTTGATTTAACTTCAAAACAAACCAAAATCATTAAAATGTTGATTCTGAACAGTCACTTTATATCCTCCAATGCCAGACTGGAATTTTAATGATACGTGGTACTATATTAGTAACCTCTCTTTTAGATCATATTATTACCTGAGCTACTGCAACTTTTCGTAGTTCTATGTATCTGAAAGTCACTGCTTTTCCTGGTCATGTTAGTTTTACATGGTTCCTGCTTCCAACAAATCTTGTTTCCATGATTATTTAATAATGCACCCATAGTTTCCTACCCTCTTGCTCTTTCAGTTAGCCCTTCCTCTGAACATTAGGCCATGGGTTATTGTGGCTTTACAACTATTCCTTTTTACTTTTTTCAAAATTATTTATTTATTTATTTTATATGCTGTTTCTGAAACTAATTACATGAACCATTTTTCACTAGGCTATATTTGGGCTTTGAAATATGAACCACATATTTTTCATCATCATTATGCTCTTATGCGTGGAAGTGTGCTTGGGGGAGGTGTTTACCTTGTAAAACTTACTGCCTTATGTTTCTATCAACAGGTTGAGCATTCTTGCAAAGGCCCAGATGCGCCTAGCAAGGTTGGACAAGTTGCGACAAGCTGCTAAAACAGGAGTTAAAATGCGTTTTGAGAAGGAACGTGAGGAGCTTTGCACGAAAGTGGAATCACGTGTTCAGCAGGCAGAGGCAAATCGGATGCTTATTCTGAAGGCGTACAAGCAGCGAAGGGCCTTGGCAAAAGAGAGGACAGCTCAATCGTTGTTGCGGAGGATAGCTCAGGAGAGCAAATACAAGGAGCACGTGCGTACTGCAATTTCCCAGAAGCGTGCTGCTGCAGAGAAGAAGCGGTTGGGATTGTTGGAAGCAGAGAAAACAAGGGCACGTGCAAGGGTATTGCTGGTGCGAAGGGTAGCCAAGTCTGTATATCAAAAGCGAGAGATTGAGAGAAGTAAATTAAAGGATAAGTTGGAAAATCGTCTCCAAAGGGTATGTATGTATATGCGTAGAATTTGAATTTTTCTCAAAATTCGAATTTGATTTTTGATAATGAAACTGCTAGTGTCCCTAGTTTCTCAAAGAAATTTAATGATGAATAGGCCAAGAGACAGAGGGCGGAATATCTGAGTCAGAGAGGAAATTTTCATGCTTCTGTCGGTGTCAATTGGAATAAGATGCACAGGCAGGGTGATTTCCTTTCAAGAAAATTGGCGAGGTATGGAAGTTGTAGTTATTATAAATCTAGTAGATAAAGACGATAACATCAATTTTTGCTCTCTCATTTTTCTTCTTTTAAAAGAATAATAGTATCTTTCACAACTAAACTGGCATGACATGTATAGCTGCACACACATTAGAATAGGCTTCCTCGTCTGACTATTCTTGTTTTGAGAGAAGGGGGGGGGTGGTTTATATATTTCTTCTTTTAACTGTATTATGCTAAATTTAGGTGCTGGAGGCGATTCGTGAAGCTGAGAAAAACTACTTTTGCATTGGCAAAAGCTTTTGAAGCCATAGAGATTAATAAGAAATCTGTTCCATTAATGCCATTTGAGCAGCTTGCTCTCAAGATTGAGTCACCTGCAACTCTTCAGACTGTGAAAGCTTTACTCGATCGATTTGAGAGCCGATATGCTATCTTACATGCTATTACAGCTACCAGTGGACCCCCTTCGGATAACATTGATCACCTCCTCAAACGTCTTGCTTCTCCCAGCCGTAGGGGCACACCCGGTAATGCATCCAGAAGCAGAGCATCAAAGAAAGTGGCATCCACTGGTGTAGCTCAAAATCCAGTTAAATTGTTAAGGTATCCAGTTAGAGTGGTGCTTTGCGCTTACATGATACTGAGTCATCCAGACGCAGTTTTCAGTGAGCAGGGGGAGCGTGAGATTGCTCTCACCAATTCTGCAGGAAATTTCATTACAGAGTTTGAATTGTTGATTAAGATTATATTAGATGGCCCCACACAGATAGCGAATGAAGATCCATCCACCACATTGCCAAAAGAACGGACGTTTAGATCTCAGCTCGCCGCTTTTGATGCAGCATGGCGCTCATATCTATATTGCTTTGTGGTGTGGAAGGTTAAGGATGCAAGGTCACTGGTGGAAGATATGGTGAGAGCTGCTTGCCAACTTGAGCTCTCTATGATGCAGACATGCAAGATGTCTCTGGAAGGGAATAATGGTGATCTTTCTCATGATATGAAAGCTATTCAGAAGCAGGTATTTTTGCTCCCCTGTTTCTGAGCTCCCCCCCCGAAAAAAAAAAAAAAACCCAAATTCGCACCCAAAGGTATGGGTTCTTTAAGCCTCTAACGTATTATCAGACAGAATAATAGACATTATTAATAGCATTCTATAAAGATGTTGGACAAGCATAAGGGTGATTATAATAGTCTGACATCTTTCATAATCTGTTGTACAGTCTAGTGAAATCCTCTAGAAGGAAGGCGAAAGTCATTTATGTATTCATTTTTTATTAATCACTTTTTTTAATGCATTGTCCTTATATTAAACCAGGTGATATCTGGGTTTAGCCCTTCGATCATATTAATTTTTGTTCTGGTTTTTCACTGCAAGAAATTTTCTTTAGGCTTGTAGAATGGTAATAACTCTGCTCCAATGAAATTTGCTTCCTATTGATAGGTTACTGACGATCAAAGGCTTCTCAGAGAGAGAGTGCAACATCTGAGTGGTGATGCTGGGGTTGAACGTATGGAATCTGCTCTGTCGGACACACGATCTAGATTCTTTGAAGCAAAGGAGAATGGAAGTCCGTTGGCGTCACAAATTGCGCATATTCCTTCTCCAAATCTTCCCAGTTCTTCAACTTCGGTTAGTTCAGCTGGACATTCTTCAGTTTCTATCTCAGATGCAAGCAGTAAGCCAGTTGAGGGTGGTGGTAACCGTGTTGTTCGGTCCTTGTTTAAGAATGATGCATCTCCTCCAACCAAAGATGATAAGGCTCCTTCCAGGAACATGGATGGACTGTCTGCTTCTTCTACTGAAAATTTGATTTTGGAAAATGAACTGCTTGTAAATGAAATAATCCATGATCACCGCTTTTCTTTTGCTGATACCTTGAATGTTATTGATGCGGATCAGAGTGGTATTAAGGTTAGTTTGTAGTTTTGAATCAAGCTTATTCAACATAAGTAATGGTTTTACTTACCGTATGCATCTTTAGATAAAAATAATTACAATTGTTTTCTTTCCTCTCCTTACTTGACCAGGCAAAAATACAAGAGACAATGGAGAAGGCTTTCTGGGATAGTGTTGCAGAATCTATGAAACAGGATGACCCTACCTATGGGCGGGTGGTGGAGCTCATGAAGGAAGTCAGAGATGAACTGTGCAAAATGGTTCCTCAGAGTTGGAAACAGGAGATTCTTGAAGCTATTGATCTAGACATTCTTACTGAGGTAAACTACCAAGCGCTGTGGATCTACAGAGTACAGACAATATAATATACTAGTAATGACCACGTGCCCAATAAAAGCATATTAACCGCTGAAGGGCTAAATTATAAATTTGTTTCTGTCCTCAGATGCTGATGTCGGGAAGTCATGACATGGTTTATCTTGGTAAAATCCTGGAGTATGCATTGGTCACCCTGCAGAAGCTTTCTGCTCCAGCTACTGAAGAAAAGATTAAGAAGACCCACAAGAAGTTACTGAATGAGCTAGGTGAGATAGCACAATCAACAGACAAATCAAAATTTTTCCTTGCAATAATCAAGGGTCTACGCTTGGTTCTAGAACAGATTCAGGTTGGTTCTTATCCATACTCTTCCCTTGTCTAGATGAATTCCTGCTGTTTTCTTTGTACAGGATTTACAAAAAGAACAGGAAATTTAAGTTGAAATGGCAACTTGAAGTTGTGTAACATACTCTCTAATTTTTTATAAGAAATAAAATTGCAACTTAAATTCATTCCTTATGATTAGTTACTAGGAACATACTCTTATCATTTAAGCATGGTCCTGGCCTCCTATTACTGAATGGACATGGTTAATTAATTATGTTGCTGTGCCATTTCTCATGCTGATGCTATGAATTATAAGCCCAACACTGGGTCAATGCACTAAATTGATTCCAAAAACCGATTATATTCTGCAATTCCTTACTGTTTGGTTTCACCACATTTTGCTATTATGGATTTGCAGAATGGACTCTTAAAATCCATTGTTTGGTGTAGGGACTGTAGGAGAAAAAATGCTCAAATATAGCATTCTTGGAATTTCCCACTCAACTTTTTCATTAAAGTCACTAATAGGATTAGTGATCTCTCCCTCCCCTCCCCTGCCCTCCTCCTTCCCAAGGAAAAAAAAAAAAAAAAGGAGTTTGTAATCCTTAAGCCCAAATATGTGAAGCAGGCCATGAAACCATGTAGCATTAATACCGGTGCAGGGTCTAAAATATGTTATGGTTATGGATTGCTGAATGTGGAATCAACCAGGATTTCACAATGCCATCTCTAAGATTTCATTTGTGGGTCACCCAGCATGAGAAACATTGGCTTTGCATATGTGTTGAGTCCAACAATATCCTTGTGATTGAGTAGACCTATTCCAAAATTGTATATTGTATTACTGCAGTTCCTTTCTCAAAGCTGCGATATATCCTTACAGGAACTAAAGCGGGAGATCAGCAAAGCACGTATAAGAATGATAGAACCACTCATAAAGGGGCCAGCTGGTTTGGAATACCTCAGAAAGGCTTTTGCAAACCATTATGGATCGCCCTCTGATGCTTTGACCTCATTATCACTTACAGTCCAGTGGCTTTCATCTGTAAAGCCCAGTGGAGAGCAGGAGTGGGAAGAACACAATGATTCACTCTCAAGTTTGCCAACCAGACATGCAAGTTCTTCTCAGGGTCTTCCTTCTGCCGCCCTTAAAACTGGCAGCAGCGTCCTTATGCTATCAAATAGAAGCCAAGCGGTTTCTTTACCTTCAACTTCGACTACTGCTGCAGGTATTGTGTTCTCTTTTCTGTATAAGGTTTGGATGCATAGTTTTCTCGGTAGTGTTTGCTTAATTGTTTTCATCTCTTGTTGTATCAGGCAATCAACAACCAGAATGCAAGGGAGACAGGCTTGATTTGTTGGTGAGACTTGGATTGTTGAAATTAGCAAGTGGAATAGAAGGTTTGAAGCTTGAGACTCTTCCAGAAACCCTTAAACTGAATCTTGCAAGGCTAAGGGCTGTTCAGGCTCAACTGCAGAAGATAATTGTTCTCTCTACCAGGTTTTTTCCCTCCCTTTTTAACATATTCACTGAAGCCACACCGAGTACAATGCTTGGTTAACTTGCTATTGAATGGAGTTCGGTAAAAAGTTTTTTCGCAGTAGCCCATCTTTAAAGTGCTTAGAAACAGATGTTTTATGACCATTTGATGGGTGGACTACGTTGCTGCATTTTCGTCAACAATAGGAGTGCGGTGTTTCCGTAATATTCAGTGAATCTGATGGATGGTTTTTTGTAGATTTGCTGAATTGATGGTATAGATGTTAGCCGATCTTATTTAGTTGGGATAAGGCTGAGTTGAGTTTTGGCTTTAGAACTAGTCTAGGTGGTCTGTGGGATCGAGTCCATCTTTTTTCTTTGAACTACTCTCTGTGTGTTTTCTGGTCTAAAATTTTGTGTATAATGTGCAGCATATTGGTTCTCCGCCAAACCATCCTCAGTGAGAACTTAGGGATCAGCCCTTCAGAGATGGATAAATTGGTAACTGAATCTGTTAAAGAACTCTCTCAGTTCCTGGATCGTGTTGAAGACGTGGGAATTGCTGAAATTATTGAAATTATCAGTGTAGTCCCAGAGGGTGGCAACAGTGTCGTGGATGCACAGAAGCTCCAAATGAGGAAAGAGGTTATGGCAAGCTTACTGGGTAAGAGTCTCCAAGCTGAGGATGCAATTTTTAAACGCATCTCTCAGGTGATTTACCTCGCAACCAGGGGTGTTGTACTTGGAGGAAGTGGATCACAGGGAAAGGAACTAGCACATACAGCTCTTCGGCGGATTGGTGCCGCTGTTCTTATTGAGAGAGTGATGGAGGTAGCAGAGATGCTGATTGTGATGGCTACTGTGTCAGTTAATGTTCATGGGCCGTGGTATGAACATATTGTGAATAACATCCATTGATTTATTTAAGAAAATGGAAATTAGAAGTAATTACAACCAACTTGTTTTCTCTTGTACATAGAAGTTGTTTATAGAGCTTTGTCTCTTTAGCCCATTGCAAATGTAAAGTGGATGGATTTGTAAATTGTAAAGTGTGTGCCCTTTGGTCCCTAAAACAGCAGAAATTGTACATAATTTGTAGACTGAAATAAAGGCTTCTTTGATTCCTCTATGACATGACTCCCAGCTGTTGCTATGAAGACATGTTTGCTTTTGGAAAGGGTTATTGTATCGTGTGAACCATCCAATGAACACGAACTGAATTGCCACTAGTAATGTCCAAAAGCATCACACCATCACACCATGTGCAGAATTGCCACTTGAGCAAACTCCCATTGAAATGATCCTGATTTGATGATGGCTTACAATGGAGGAAATCAAGTAGTTGGTATAGATCGATAATGGTTTAAGACATCAAGTTCAACCTTCTTCCAGCTTTGGATGGAGAAGTAGATTTATATGGAGGACAGACATCCTGATTGATCCTCTTCTTACTCTCACATAATTCACATAGTTGGTGAGTATAATTGTCAAGGCGTTTGTATAAGCATACAGGCAGAAAAAATAGAGTTAGATGGGTAAAATCATCTTGTGGAAGTCTACAAGGGGACCGCCCAGGGTGTCTAGGGCACCTTGGACGCCCAGACACCCTGGGCGGTCTCCTTGCTTCATCAGTGTACCGTTATAAATATTTTTTATATTTTGTAAACAAGATTTTAAAAGAAAGTGTTTTATTGGTTTGGTGTATAATAATATATTGTACACCAATACACTGGATCATGACTATAAAGAGGGAAGTGGAGAGTTTCTTCTTCAAACGACCCTTTGTTTCCCTCTCTCCCCTCTGTTTTCTACGAACTGTGGGTCTGATACTCTGAAATTCTCGTCGGCGATTGGGGTCTGGTCTCTGAAGCTCTCAGCGGCGATTAGGGTCTGAACTCTCAAGCTCATGGCGGCGATTAAGGTCTGAAGCTCTCGGCGACGAACTCTGGGTCTGAACCAGGTATGAAATTTATTTTTGTTGTTTGTATTTTTTAATTTGGTATGAAATTTATCTGTTTCCCTCTCTCCTCTCTGGTTTTCTACTTTCTTCTCTCTGCAGCGTCTTTTTTTTTTCTTTCGCAACCTGCAACATTTTTTTTTTTTAATCTGCTATTCTGCTTCATTCTTCTTCTTCTTCCTCCTCTTCTTCTTCTTCTCTTTGCAACGTCTTTTTTTTCCCTCTGCTAGTCAGTAGTCTACTCCATTCTTCTTCTTCTCTCTGCAACGTCTTTTTTCCCTTTCGCAACGCTTTTTTTTTTCCTTTGCTAGTCAGTAGTCTACTCCATTCTTCTTCTTCTTCCTCTCTGCTCTGTTCTTCTTCTTCTTCTTCTCTCCGCAACGACTTTTTTTTTTTAATCTGGTATTCTGCCCCGTTCTTCTTCTTCTTCTTCTCTGCTCTGTTCTTCTTTCTCCTCCTCCTCCTCTTCTTCTTCTTCTACCTCTCTGCTCTGCAAAGTCTTTTTTTTTTCCTACCTTTTTTTTTCTCTGCTGGTCTGCTCTATTCTGTTTCTTCTTGTACTTCTCTGCTCTGTTCTTCTTCTTCTTCCCTGCACTTTTATTCTTCTCTCTACAACGAATTTTTTTTTATCAGCTATTCTGCCCCTTTCTTCTTCTTCTTCTTCTTCTCTGCTCTGTTCTTCTTCTTCCTCCTCCTCTTCTTCTTCTTCCACTTTTCTTCTTCTTCTACCTCTCTGCTCTGCAACATCTTTTTTTTCCTACCTTTTTTTTCCCCTCTGCTGGTCTGCTCCATTCTTCTTCTTCTTCTTCTTCTTCTTCCTCTCTGCTCTGTTCTTCTTCTTCTTCTTCTCTCTGCAACGACCCTTTTGTTTAATTTTTTTATCTGCTATTCTGCCCCATTCTTCTTCTTCTCTGCTCTGTTCTGCTTCTTCCCCCTCTTCTTCTTCCTCCTCTTCTTCTTCTTCTTCTCTCTGCAACGACTTTTTATTTTTATTTTTTTATTTTATCTGTTATTCTGCCCCATTCTTCTTCTTCTCTGCTCTGTTCTTCTTCTTCTTCTTCTTCTGCACTTTTCTTCTTCTTCTACCTCTCTGCTCTGCAACGTCTTTTTTTTCCTACCTTTTTTTTCCCCTCTGCTGGTCTGCTCCATTCTTCTTATTCTTCTTCCTCTCTGCTCTGTTCTTCTTCTTCTTCTCTGCTCTGTTCTTCTTCTTCCTCTTCTTCTTCTGCACATTTCTTCTTCTTCTTCTACCTCTCTGCTCTGCAACGTCTTTTTTTTCCTACCTTTTTTTTTTCCTCTGCTGCTCTGCTCCATTCTTCTTCTTCTTCCTCTCTGCTCTGTTCTTCTTCTTCTTCTCTGCACTTTTCTTCTTCTCTCTGCAACGATTTATTTTTTAATTTTTTTATCTGCTATTCTGCCCCGTTCTTCTTTTTCTTCTTCTCTGCTCTGTTCTTCTTCTTCTTCTTCTTCTTCTTCTTCTGCATTTTTCTTCTTCTTCTACCTCTCTGCTCTGCAACGTCTTTTTTTTTCCTACCTTTTTTTTTTCCTCTGCTGCTCTGCTCCATTCTTCTTCTTCTTCCTCTCTGCTCTGTTCTTCTTCTTCTTCTTCTCTGCACTTTTCTATTAGATTTAGGTGGGCTTAATTAATTACCTAAACTAGTAAATTTAGTGGGAATCTGATTGACACGGTATAATCGGTTTGATTTGGTTTGTCACATGGTATGAGATAGGTTTGGTAACCCTAATTCTATTGTGGGAAGGGTTTTAAGGTTACATCTGTATTCTATAAATACAGGGTTAGAGTCCCACAACCACCGTTAATCAGTTCTCTGCACCCATTAGCAAGAGACGTCAGGATATCCTCTGGAAGCTGTGGAAGACTGTAGCCGAAGGATTTCGATCAAAGCTTGGAGCGTCAATGAGCGTATGAAATTAATCTCTACACAAACATGTATGTCTTTATGATTCATAGTTTATGGTTTCTCTATTGTGTTCTAGGGCAACTGTATGAGATTGGAATGGGTCTCATTGAAACCCTAAATACATAATTGTCTAACAGTTGGTATCAGAGCCAACCATACAGACCTAGAATCGATGGAGATCAATTATAAAGACTGATAATGAATGATCAAAGAAATTTTTCTCAAGTTTTGGATCGAATCTCGATCAGATCTGTCGGAGTTTCCATAGACAAAAAAATTTTCGACCGAAAAAATAAGTCAAGCTATATACCGTTGGAAAGGTCTCGAAGAGACGGAGCCGGCGATTTGTCGGCCGCCGAACGCACCGGCAATCGCCGGAGGAATCCGCGAGTGGATCTCAATCGCGGGTGGAAAGAAAGAAAGAAAACAAAAAAAAATTCTGGCGGCGTTGACCCGGTCATCGCCGGGTCAACTCGGAAACCTTAACGGGTTGACCATGACTCGGACCGAGTCGACCCAAAGAACCAAAAAAAAAAAAATTTGCGGCGCCGATTCATCGCCGAGCTAACTCGGCTTGAATCGGAACCCTAACCTACACTTGGGCCGAGCCAAGCCGAGTTAGCTGGCCCGGCTAAACTAGAGCTGGTCCAGCCCAGCCCAGCCGCAGCCAAGCGGGGTGAACCGGCAACCCAAATAGGTCGACCCGGTTACCCGATCCGCTAACCCGATCCATCGACCCATATATTTGATCTGGTAACCCGAATAGATCGACACGGTTACCCGATCCGCTAACCCGATACACTGACCCATATATTTGGTCGGACCGGATAACCCAGTGGTTGAACCTTTGGGCCAGACCGTGGTTCGGTCTACCCCCAGGCCATGTGGTTCGGCTTGGACCAAAGTAATAGTAAAAAAAAAAAAAAAAGGTGGAGAATAAAAAGGGAATATTCGGTTCGGTTTTGAGAGAACCAAACCGATTTTGGTCAGACCGGATCGAACCGATCCAGACAGGGTTTTCTTATAAGGACCTGTTTGGTTTAAGTTTTTTTAACAAAAGAACATTAAACAGTGATTTTGGGAGCTAGGAATGTCGGATTGACCTCCGGTTTGTTTCGTTGGACTCCATTTTTAATGCTCTTCAATCTGATATATATTTTGGTATATTTTGATGCATTGAAAAATATGTTATTATGAAAAAATGCCCTATGGGAACTCGATTTGCAATGTTTTTGCTGATTTTTCTTAAAATTACTGTACAAAATTGATTGATTGAGCTAATGTGTATATTCATATGAATGTTTAGACTTGTAAAATTGTATTTTAAAGCATTCATGGTTAAATAAATATCCCACATAAGCTACAGTTTAAGATTTGTTCATATCATGGTGGAACTTGGTGTGACCACCAAAGTGACAACCTTGTTTTATTATGATGTGTTCAAATTCTACAATATGTGTTTGTAAATGCTTCAGTTTTGATAATGTTCACCCAAGGTGACATTGTCCAAGTTTATTCAAATTATGATTTATAGCTATTGTGTAAGGATTATGGTGTGACAACCTTAGTTCTATCATAATATGCTCAAATCTAGCATTTATGCATTTACAAACTACTGTAAGGAAATATAGTGTTCACACAAAAGTGACACTAACATAAACTCTCACTTTTATGGATGCAGCAAAGAATGACACTGTCCACCCAAAGGTGGCGTTGTCTAAGATTATAAAGAACGACACTGTCCACCCAAAGGTGGCGTTGTCAAAGAAAATAAAAAACTCATGCACATGGTTGAAGAATTATGACTTTAGGGGTCTTCATCCACCCAAAAGTGGTGAGATTTTCGAAAGTCATTATCTCTTCGCAGTTATTGCACAGATATTGAGAGGACCAGTGCACATATTGTCCCAAAGGATGTGTGTGTAGTTCGGTTGACTTTTCAAAGATATTAATTAGCTTGCACATGTTATGTATATATATTCTTGCTAGCTAATTTTATTTGGTATTAATCGTAGACTTACAATTATTTACATTGTTGTGGACATGTAATGATTAAATTCCTTAAGATGCCTGTCTCTGGCTGTCAGTTTTATGAATTGACATGGAAACTGAAAACTAGTCTAAGATTGTTTAACCTAGATGTACTCAATAGAAAAATTGTATTATGATCCTTAGGGTGTTCAGTCCTTAAGATCAAGTAAAACAATGTTCAGATGAGAAACATTGAAAAAGGATATTTCTTGAGAAATCCAAATAAAGATTTGATTTTTCAAGAAGGGGTAGAGAGATGTTTTATTACTCAATCCATCAGTATCAGTTTTTGATGATAAGAGATGGTATTTAAAATGTGAGGAAGTACAAGGTAGAGCTGTTAAGTATTAATGATAAGCTCAAGGATAAGTGAATATTTGTATGTTCATTAAAACCTATGTAAGTGACATTTTAGACTTTTCATTTCCTCACAAGAATTGTATAGTCAGATCCTGATGACCTATAGTACTCAAAAATATAGTGAACCCTAAAGTGAAAGAACTAAGGATAAAAGTTCAAAGAAAAGAGAAAAATATGAATGCCAATGTCATAGTGCATAATATATACCCAGACAAAGGCAAATTGTAAAAGGGGTAGGAAAACCCATAGAAAGAAAATATTTTTTCATGGAATAGTCAGAAATTTTATGACAAAGAATTTGACATTAAGAAACTACAAGATAAAATGGATATAAATAGAATAAAATTCTTGTAGAGTGACCCAGAAGGGACATGTAAAAGAAAAATTTATATAGCTGGACAGCTTAAGTGAAAAAGGAATAAGGATTATGAAACTTCTGAGCAAGAAGGTGCAGTATAGTAGATACTTAAGCATTAATCTATAATTTATTCTATCTTTAGAAGTTAAACTGTATATTGTAATCTTCCACCCTGGTCATAAGGGTTTATGACTGTTGTCCACAGAAAGATTAGAAAGAATAATATTTTGAAATTCTCCTTCCAAGGTTTATTACATGTATATATGTGAGAATTATTTAAAAGAGAAGATGACAAGATTAAAGTAAGTGAAGGTTATTCACAATAAGAATTTATTGGACTTGGTGGACATTGAAATTTCATCTAGGACTTCTTGTCACAGTTTAGTCTATGGTTGTTTTTCCAAATAATGAAAATTAAGATGGAAAAATTTTTATTAAAAGAATTGAAACTATTGGATCTGAATGAGAGAGTTTTGGGAGACCATGTGCTACTGGTTTATTCCCTGATAAATTTAGCAAGTGTTTGCAAAAATCTAAGAATGTATTTGATCCTGTAAGGAAAGAATTGATATTGTAGCCTATATTATTAATAGAGTGCTAGTTAGTCAGATTTCAGTTTCAGTTTCAGTTTAAGTTATCTTCTTGTTATGAGACTGTAGAACTGACATGATTTCATAACACTCGTATGAGAGTGATTATTTTAGGACATTGAGTTGTCATATTATGAGATGTCAAAATAGACTCAAGAAACTTGAAGTTTTGATGAGACCACATAGAAATGGATGTAAAATAACCAGAAATATTACCAGAGTATAATGAAATGATTAAAGAAATATTCATTAAGATCGATGCTTCATCTATAGTAGCAGAGCCAGATGAGGCAATGAAGAGATATACTAGACCATGTAGATCTGTGATTTCATCCAATCACATGTTGTACTTCAAAATAGATGTTGTTGGTGATGGACAAAAATAAAAATCCTAATGATTTTGAGAAAGTTATTAGTAATGAAATTGCTCTTGAATGTTTAATGATCATAAATGATGTGTTGTTGTCTATGAACAATAACGAGACTTGAAATTTTATGCTTTTGTCAATGAGCGGTGTACTCATAAAAAATAGATATACAAAGAAAATGTGTGATTCCAGTGGGAGAATTGATTACTTTGTAGCAAAGTGGAATCATACAAAGGGAAGAGAAAGATAACATCAAATTTTAAGGTCTTAATTGCTCATTTTATTTTGGAGTTGCATCAGGTAGATGTAAAGATCGTTTTGATCAAAGAAAATCTTGAAGAAAATGTTTATATCGTTGTAGATTCTCAGACGAAGGTTTTGTCAGTGTGAGTCTTTAAGGGACGATATGTCCAATATAAGAATGGATGAAAACAAATAATTTTATCAGAGGCTTAAGTGGCCAAAGATCTAGGAATCAGTGGGAGTCTCTAGATATGCTTAATCAGTGGGAGACTCTTTATGTTTATACTTGTGTTTTCACATTGCTTACTGTGCTTGATTGTATTGCTCATGGTTTGATAGTATAGTTTTTTTTGTAACTATGATTTGTTTACATTAGCATTTGCGTTATTACTATTTTGCATACATAGTTATGTGTTTGACATGTCACAGATATGAGACAGTATTTAGCTAAAGTTTCAAGACAGTATTTAGCCAAAATTTCAAGGCAGTATTTAGCCAAAGTTTCAAGGCAATATTTAGCCAAAGATTTAAGATGGTGTCTAACCAAAGTATGGTATTATAATTCTGGAATATTTAAATACCATGTTAAGTTCCCCATAAAGGTTTTGGGGCACTTTGATTAAGGTTATTTAATCAAGTTTGGACTCGCATGGGAGTTTACTTTCATGCATTATCTCAGGCGATTCATGTATTGAGTAGACCTCTGTTGTGGCTGACAG
The DNA here is from genome assembly GCA_028583415.1 of Protea cynaroides. NCBI lineage: Eukaryota > Viridiplantae > Streptophyta > Magnoliopsida > Proteales > Proteaceae > Protea > Protea cynaroides. The sequence continues at coordinate 29,208,253 of CM053272.1, forward strand.
AAGTTTATACATCATATGTTAAGGTGTATTATTCACTGTTGCTTGCATTGGAAAGCTTGATGGATGTTTCAAAGTTAGTGACGATTAGTGTGTTGGATTCCGTGGCCACACTGGTTGACGATAGTTTTGTAATTAATATAGCCCAAGTGGGAGATTGTTAGATTTATGTGGGCTTAATTAATTACATAAACTAGTAAATTCAATGGGAATCTGATTGACACGGTATAACCGGTTTGATTTGGTTTGTCACATGGTATGAGATAGGTTTGGTAACCCTAATTCTATTGTGGGAAGGGTTTTAGGGTTACATCTGTATTCTATAAATACAGGGTTAGAGTCCCCACAGCCACAGTTAATCAGTTCTTTGCACCCATTAGCAAGAGACGTCAGGATATCCTCTGGAGGCTGTGGAAGACTGTAGCCGAGGGATTTCGTTCAAAGCTTGGAGCGTCAATGAGCGTATGAAATTAATCTCTACACAAACAGGTATGTCTTTATGATTAATAGTTTATGGTTTCTTTATTGTGTTCTAGGGCAACTGTATGGGATTGGAATGGGTCTTATTGAAACCCTAAATACATAATTGTCTAACATTTTCTTCTTCTCTCTGGAACGACTTATTTTTAATTTTTTTATCTGCTATTCTGCCCCATTCTTCTTCCTCTTCTTCTTCTTCCTCTTCTTCTTCTTCTTCTTCTATGCACTTTTCTTCTTCTCTCTACAACGACTTTTTATTTTTATTTTATTATTTTATCTGCTATTCTGCTCTGTTCTTCTTATTCTCTGCTCTCTGCTCTGTTCTTCTTCTTCTTCCTTTTCTTCTTCTTCTTCTTCTTCTTCTTCTTCTGCACTTTTCTTCTTCTTCTATCTCTCTGCTCTGCAACGTCTTTTTTTTCCCTCTGCTGGTCTGCTCCAATCTTCTTCTTCTTCTTCTCTCTGCTCTCTTCTTCTTCTTCTTCTTATTCGTCTCTGCACTTTTCTTCTTTTCTCTGCAACGACTTTTTTTTTTTCTGCTATTCTGCCCCATTCTTCTTCTTCTTCTTCTTCTGCACATTTCTTCTTCTTCTTCTTCTTCTACACATTTCTTCTTCTTCTACCTCTCTGCTCTGCAACGTCTTTTTTTTTTCCATACCTTTTTTTTTTTCCTCTGCTGTTCTGCTCCATTCTTCTTCTTCTTCTTCTCCTCTGCTCTGTTCTTCTTCTTCTTCTTCTCTGCACTTTTCTTCTTCTTTCTGCAACCAACTTTTTTTTTTAATTTTTTTATCTGCTATTCTGCCCCATTCTTCTTCTTCTTCTTCTTCCTCCTCTTCTTCTTCTTCTTCTTCTTCTTCTCTGCACTTTTCTTCTTCTCTCTGCAACGAATTTTATTTTTATTTTTTTATTTTATCTGCTATTCTGCCCCATTCTTCTTCTTCTCTGCTCTGTTCGTCTTCTTCTTCTTCCTCTTCTTCTTCTTCTTCTTCTTCTTCTTTTTCTTCTTCTGCACTTTTCTTCTTCTACTACCTCTCTGCTCTGCATCGTCTTTTTTTTTCCCTCTGCTGGTCTGCTCCATTCTTCTTCTTCTTCTTCCTCTCTACTCTGTTATTCTTCTTCGTCTTCTTCGTCTCTGCACTTTTCTTCTTCTCTCTGCAACGATTTTTTTTTTATCTGCTACTCTGCCCCATTCTTCTTCTTCTTCTTCTTCTTCTTCTTCTTCTCTTCTTCTTCTTCTTCTTCTTCTGCACATTTCTTCTTCTTCTACCTCTCTGCTCTGCAATGTCTTTTTTTTTTCCTACCTTTTTTTTTCCTCTGCTGGTCTGCTCCATTCTTCTTCTTCTTCTTCCTCTCTGCTCTGTTCTTCTTCTTCTTCTTCTTCTTCTCTGCACTTTTTTTCTTCTCTCTGCAACGACTTTTTTTTTTATTTTTTTCTGCTATTCTGCCCCATTATTATTCTTCTTCTTCTTCTTCTTCTTCCTCCTCTTCTTCTTCTTTTTCTTCTCTGCACTTTTCTTCTTCTCTTCTGCAACGACTTTTTTATTTTTTATTTTATCTGCTATTCTGTCCCATTCTTCTTCTCTGCTCTGTTCTTCTCTTCTTCCTCTTCTTCTTCTTCTTCTTCTTCTTCTTCTTCTTCTTCTTCTGCACTTTTCTTCTTCTTCTACCTCTCTGCTCTGCAACGTCTTTTTTTTTTTCCTCCGCTGCTCTGCTCCATTCTTCTTCTTCTTCTTCCTCTCTGCTCTGTTCTTCTTCTTCTGCAATTTTCTTTTTTTTTCTACCTCTCTGCTCTGCAACGTTTTTTTTTTTTTTTTCCCCTCTAATGGTCTGCTCCATTCTTCTTCTTCTTCTTCTTCTTCTTCTTCCTCTCTGCTCTGTTCTTCTTCTTCTTCTGCACTTTTCTTCTTCTTCTACCTCTCTGCTCTGCAACGTTCAGTCTATACACTTATTTTAGCATCTTGGAGGTAAGTAGGGAACAACAATATAATATTTATTGAATATTGAATAATTTACATCTTTAGTTCTTTGTGCATTATGGACTTGCACTCTTGTTTCTTAGTTTATTGCTTTGTGCTTTTTTTTTTAAATTATAATTATGCTTTTTTAGTTTTTACATTTTATAATTTAATCATTCTTTGTTTATTTTTCTCATACTAGGTTATGCCTTAGTTAAATGTTAGTTCTAGCATATTCCGTTGTTGCGTTTAATATATAAAGTATAAACATAAATATAAAATTGGTATTTTAGGCAAAAAAAAAAAAAAAAACCAGGAACGCCTTGGTCACCTAGGCACTTAGGTGCCCAGGTCAGCCTCCATCGCCTAGGGTTGCCTTGTCCCCTTGACAACTATGTTTGTGAGACAATGAGCAGAAATGCTAGGGAGTGCTAGTCCTACCACCCTAAACAAGATGCAGAACCAACCCTCCTCGTACTCCAGTCCATATGTGTATCCCATGGTTAAGCTCCTAAATAACTCCCATACAGCATTCAGATACTCTGGGATCAGGTATCTCATTCCAAAGTAATTCCTGTTGGGCTCTTCCTTCATCTCCTAAAGGAGGAAAAAAAAAAAAAAAAGAAGAAGAAGAAGCAAACCACAGCGGTTAAGATTTAACTGATAATCAGGAATGATAGAGAAAAAACAAGCTTCATAATCTCCTATAGGTAGATTGGTAACCATGACAAAACTACACTTCTTCTTCATCTCAACCCACACCCAATTAATAGGTGCCTTCTAACAGACAGAATGTTCTTTAAGCCTTCAACGTATTATCAGACAGAATGTTCATAGCATTCTAGAAATGTGTTGGACAAGCATAAGGGTGATTATAATAGTCTGACATCTTTTATAATCTGTTGTATTGTTTAGTGAAATCCTCTAGAAGGAAGGCTAAAGTCATCTATCTGTTCATTTTTATTATTCACTTTTAATGCATTGTATTAAACCAAGTGATATCTGGGTTTAGCCCTTTGATCATAATAATTTTTTTATTGGTTTTTCACTGCAAGAAATTATCTTTAGGCTTGTAGAATGGTAAGTGGTACAGAAATGGCTAACTCTGCTCCAATGACATTTGCTTCCTATTGATAGGTTACTGAATATCAAAGGCTTCTCAGAGAGAGAGTGCAACATCTGAGTGGTGATGCGTGGTTAAACGTATGGAATCTCCTCTGTCGGACACACGATCTAGATTCTTTGAAGCAAAGGAGAATTGAAGTCCGTTGGTGTCACAAATTGCGCATATTTCTTCTCCAAATCTTCGCAGTTCTTCAACTTCAGCTGGTTCAGCTGGACATTCTTCAGTTTCTATCTCAGATGGAAGCAGTAAGCCAGTTGAGGGTGGTTGCCGTGTTGTTCACTCCTTGTTTAAGAATGATGCATCTCCTCCAACCAAAGATGTTAAGGCTCCTTCCAGGAGTATGGATGGACTGTCTGCTTCTTCTACTGAAAATTTGATTTTGGAGAATAATCTATGAGCACCGCTATGCTTTTGCTGATACCTTGAATGTCATTGATGCGGATCATAGTGGTATTAAGGTTAGTTTGAAACGTTGAATCAAGGTTATTCAACATAAGTTATGGTTTTACTGTATGCATGTTTAGATAAAAATCATTACAATTGTTTTCTTCTCTCCTTACTTGACCAGGCAAAATACAAGAGAGAATGGAGAAGGCTTTCTGGGATGGTGTTGCCGAATCTATGAAACAGGATAACCCTACCTATGGGCGAGTGGTTGAGCTCATGAAAGAAGTCAGAGAAGAACTGTGCAATATGGTTCCTCAGAGTTGGAAACAAGAGATTCTTGAAGCTTTTGATCTAGACATTCTCGCTGAGGTAAACTACCTAGCGCTGTAGATCTACAGACAATATAACATAACTTACTGGCAATATAATATAAACTAGTAATGACCACGTGCCCAATAAAAGCATATTAACCAGTGAAGGGCTAAATTAGAAATTTGTTTCTGTCCTTAGATGCTGATATCGGGAAGTCATGACATGGTTTATCTTGGTAAAATCCTGGAGTATGCGTTGGTCACCCTGCAGAAGCTTTCTGCTTCAGCTACTGAAGAAGAGATTAAGAAGACCCACAATAAGTTACTGAATGAGCTAGGCGAGATAGCACAAGCTGCAGAGAAATCTAAATTTATCCTTGCAATAATCAAGGGTCTACGCTTTGTTCTAGAACAGATTCAGGTTGGTTCTTATCCATACTCTTCCCTTGTCTAGATGGATTGCTGCTGTTTTTTTTGTGCAGGATTTACAAAAAGAACAGGAAATTTAAGTTGAAATGGTAACTTGAAGTTGTGTAACATACTTTCTACTTTTTTTATAAGAAATAAAATTGCAACTTAAATTCATTCCTTATGATTAGAAACTAGGAACATACTCTTATTATTTAAGCATTGTCCTGGCCTCCTATTACTGAATGGACATGGTTAATTAATTAGATTGCTGTGCCATTTCTCGTGCTGATGCTATGAATTATAAGCCCAACGCTGGGTAAATGCACTAAATTGACACCAAAAACATTCTGCAATTCCTTACTGTTTGGTATCACCACATTTGCTATTACGGATTTGCACATTCTGCAATTCCTTACTGTTTGGTATCACCACATTTGCTATTACGGATTTGCAGAATGGACTCTTAAAATCCATTGTTTGGTGTAGTGACCCCCCCCCCCCCCCCTCCCCAAAAAAAAAGGAGTTTGTGATCCTTGAGCCCAAATATGTGAAGCAGGCCGTGAATTCATGTTGCATTAATACAGGTGCAGGGTCTAAAATATGTTATGGGTATGGATTGCTGAATGTGGAATCAACCAGGATTTCACAATGCCATCTCTTAAGATTTCATTTATGGTTCACCAGTCATGAGAAACATTGGCTTTGCATACATGTTGAGTCCAACGATGTCCTTGTGATTGAGTAGACCTATTATCCAAAATTGTATATTGTATTATTCCAGTTCCTTTCTCAAAGCTGTGATATATCCTTACAGGAACTAAAGCGGGAGATCAGCAAAGCACGTATAAGAAAGATAGAACCACTCATAAAGGGGCCAGCTGGTTTGGAATACCTTAGAAAGGCTTTTGCAAACCATTATGGATCGCCCTCTGATGCGTTGATCTCATTATCACTGACAGTCCAGTGGCTTTCTTCTGTAAAGCCCAGTGGAGAGCTGGAGTGGGAAGAACACACTGATTCACTTTCAAGTTTGCCAAACAGACATGCAAGCTCTTCTCAGGGTCTTCCTTCTGCCACCCTTAAAACTGGCGGCAGCATCCTTATGCCATCAAATAGAAGCCAAGCAGTTTCTTCACCTTCAACTTCGACTACTGCTGCAGGTATTGTGTTCTCTTTTTCTGTATAAGGTTTGGATGCATAGTTTTCTCGATAGTGTTTGCTTAATTGTTTTCTTCTCTTGTTGTATCAGGTAATCAACAACCAGAATGCAAGGGAGAAAGGCTTGATTTGTTGGTGAGACTTGGATTGTTGAAATTAGCAAGTGGAATAGAAGGTTTGAAGCTTGAGACTCTTCCAGAAACCCTTAAACTGAATCTCTCAAGGCTAAGGGCTGTTCAGGCGCAACTGCAGAAGATAACTGTTATCTTTTTTTCCCTCCCTTTTTAACATATTCACTGAAGCCACACCGAGTACAATGCTTAATTAACTTGCTATTAAATGGAGTTCGGTAAAAAGTTTTTCTGCGGTAGCCCAATGGGAGGGACCTCGCTTCACAGATTTTGGGTGTCAAGCTTGAATTTACCGTCTCTAACCCATCTTTGAAGTGCTTAGAAACAGATGTTATGACTATTTGATGGAGTGCACTATGTTGCTGCATTTTCATCAACAATAGGGTGCGGTGTTTCCATAATATTCAGTGAATCTGATGGTTGTGTTTTTTGTAGATTTGCTGAATTGATGGGACAGGATGTTAGCTGATTTCATTTAGTTGGGATAAGGCTGAGTTGAGTTTTGGCTTTAGAACTAGTCTAGGTGGTCTGTGGGATTGAGTCCATCTTTATTCTCTGAACTACTTGCTGTGTGTGTTTTCTGGTCTGAATTTTGTTTATTTAATGTGCAGCATATTGGTTCTCCGCCAAACCCTTCTCAGTGAGAACTTAGGGATCAGTCCTTCAGAGATGGATAACTTGGTATCTGAATCTGTTAAAGAACTCTCTCAGCTCCTGGATCGTGTTGAAGATGTGGGAATTGCTGAAAATATTGAAATTATCAGTCTGGTCCCAGAGGGTGGTAACAGTGTCGTGGATGCACAGATGCTCCAAATGAGGAAAGAGGTTATGGCAAGCTTATTAGGTAAGAGCCTCCAAGCTGAGGATGCAGTTTTTAAACGCATCTCTCAGGTGATTTACCTCGCAACCAGAGGTGTTGTACTTGGAGGAAGTGGATCACAGGGAAGGGAACTAGCACATACAGCTCTTCGGCGGATTGGGGCTGCTGTTCTTATTGGATTGGGGCTGCTGTTCTTATTGAGAGTGATGGATGTAGCAGAGATGCTGATTGTGATGGCTACTGTGTCAGTCAATGTTCATGGGTCGTGGTATGAACATGTTGTTGATAACATCAATTGATTTATTTAAGAAAATGGATATTAGGAAGTAATTACAACCAACTTGTTTTCTCTTGTACATAGAAGAAGTTTATAGATCTTTGTTTTAGCCCTTTGCAAATGTAAAGTGGATGGATTTGTAAATTGTAAAGTGTGTGCCCTTTGGTCCATAAAACAACAGAAATTGTAAATAATTTGTAAACTGAAATAAAGGCTTCTTTGTTAATCTTCTTGATAGTTATGTTCCTCTGACTCCCAGCTGTTGTTATGAAGACATGTTTGCTTTTGGAAAGGGTTATTGTATTGTGTGAGCCATCCAATGTACATGTACTGAATTGCCACTTCAGCAAACTCCCATTGAAATGATCCTGATTTGATGGCTTACAATGAAGGAAATCAAGTAGTTGGTAGAGATAAGCGACAAAATTTGATTTATTGATTACTTAATGGTGCTCTACTCCATATAGAGAATGGTTTAAGATATCAAGATCAGCCATCCTTCTGTGGGTAAAATGGTGGACCCTTTAGGAAGACTGTCCTAAATAGGTTCATGTAGAAGAGATTTCCGCAAATTAATTATTATAAAAAATGCAAAATCTGTTCAGGTAATAATAGAGATTAGAAAGAAGTTAATCAAAAGTGTTGAAATATGTAAGCCCGGAGAAGCAGTTTAGGGCCCGTTTGATAAAACTTCTGCTTCTGGATTCTGGATTCTGGTTCAAATTTGGATTCTACTCCAAGCTACTCTAGGATTATTTTGGAATAGAAACTTGTTTGATAACACAATTTTGAAATGGATTTTAGAGCATCTTTGGATTAGAAACATGTTTGATAACACACTATCCCTCCAATCGAAGTCTAGAAAAATAGTCGTAGTAGTGGTGGTGGGCGGTGGTGTTGGTGGTGGTGGTGGAGGCGACGGTGGTGGTGGTGGTGGTGGTGGCGGTGGTGGTGGTGGTGGTGGTGGTGGTGGTGGTGGTGGTGGTGGTGGCGGTGGTGGTGGTGGTGGTGGGTGGTGGGCGGTGGTGTTGGTGGTGGTGGAGGCGGAGGCGGTGGTGGTAGAGGTGGCGGCGGCGGTGGTGGTGGTTGTGGTGGTGGTGGTGGTGGTGGTGGTGGTGGTGGTGGTGGTGGTGGGTGGTGGGCGGTGGTGTTGGTGGTGGTGGTGGAGGCGGCGGTGGTGGTGGTGGTAGAGGTGGCGGCGGCGGTGGTGGTGGTAGTGGTGGTGGTGGTGGTGGTGGGCAGTGGCGATGGTGGTGGTGGTGGTGGCGGCGGTGGTGGTGGTGGTGATAGAGGTGGCGGCGGTGGTGGTGGTGGTGGTGGCGGTAGTGGTGGTTGTGGTGGTGGTGGTGGTGGTGGTGGTTGTGGTGGTGGTGGTGGTGGTGGTCAAGTGATAGTCATGTGAGTGTCGACTCTTTTTTTTCTCTTAAAAAGTTGATCCAACAGCTTGGAGCAAGTATTTATAACTCCAAAATTTTGGATTCTGGAGTCATTCTGAATCCGGTTCACTCTGTGGGAGTTGGAATCTAACTGGACTTATCAAACGCACTTCTACTCCAAAATGACTCCCTGGGAGCCAGAATCCATAGAATCCAGAAACAGAAGTTTTATCAAACGGGCCCTTAGACCTTTCCTCAATGGAGGGAGAAGGTTATTATTTCTTTTTATTTCTTTTCTTTTTATTATAAATATAGACCTGACTAGTCACTAAAGACCATCTAAACATTCAGTCCCTAAACTGTGCTTTCAACACAAACAAATCACATAAATGCCCGCCTACAAGAGCCACTGGCTCTGTATTGTTGCACACAAGATAAGCATGCCACCCGCTTGCTGGTCAGGCTAATCTAAGTTATCTTCTTGTCAACTTGCGGGGTAGTTTAGACCTTTCCCCATGGAATCAACTCTATACTAGTAGAGCCGGTCATGGAGAGAGGGGGGGTTTGCTATTATGTCTTTTTTATATATCTTCTTTTTTTATTTAGGGCCCTTTTATTTATAAATAGAGACCATCCAGACATTCAGTTTACTGTACTTTCAACACAAATAATCACATATATCGATTACATAATACTTTTCGTGCAGTTCAACCTTATTACTGCTTTGGATGCAGAAGCAGATTTATATGGAGGACATCTGTATTGATCCTCTTCCTAGTCTCACAGAGTTCACATAGTTTGTGAGACAATGAGCAGAAATGCCAGGGAATGCTAGTCCTACCACCCTAAACAAGATGCAGAACCAACCCTCCTTGTACTCCAGTCCATATGTGTATCCCATGGTTAAGCTCCTAAATAACTCCCATACAGCATTCAGATACTTTGGGACCAGGTATCTCATTCCAAAGTAATTCCTGTTGGGCTCTTCCTTCATCTCCTAAAAAAAAAAAAAAAAAGCCACAGCAGTAAAGCTTTAACTGATAATCAGGAATGATAGACAAAAAACAAGCTTCATAATCTCCTATAAGTAGATTGGTACCCATGACAAAACTACACTTCTTCACCTCAACCCCACACCCAATAATAGGTGCCTTCTAGTAAAAGTTCAAATCAAAAGTATTCAGACAAGATTGACAAGGATTACAGGCTAAAACCACATATAGTTGGCAGCCTAAATCTACTTCAAGTAGTGAGTTGCGACAAAGATCCTTGTTCATGCACTGACTCACCATCAAGGAAATGGTCACCTGCAAGCTAAACAGATTTGGACTTTCAAAGTCATTCCCAAACTTATATGCATTGCCCCTCTTCCTTCTCAATCTGCACCATGCACCCATGCAGTTGCAGTTGATTGGATTATCCCTTTGGCTCTGAAGTAACCCAATTGGGAACCCATGAAATTTGGGTGAGGGAAAACTCGTAGACCACTGTATTGCACATCAATTTGGTCTTCTTTGGGTGCCATGTCTTGTTCATTTTCATTGCATAAATATAAAGTATAATTTAATCAATGGATGGATATGGAAGGGTACCCGTTCAATGTAGCAGCTGTTATAGTAGAGGCACAATCCAAAGTGCTTATATAGGAAAGTCTTGTCATCGTAAGGAAGCCTTGGCACTAGATCGTTGCAGTAGACCACCCTGAAATACCTTGGAATTGGGTGGTTGACATGGGCTTCCACAAAGCTACCCAACCCCTTGTCCCCAACCCTTGGCTGTCCAAATGTGTAGACACCCAGCAACCTCTGCATCAGGGCCTTCTCTTGGTGCAACAGCAGTACAGCCGGGAACAATATTGCAAGTGCGCCACCTAAGCTATGTCCTGTGAGAACAAAACTCGCATTCTTGTGCTCCTGGAGCAGGATTCTTAGCTTACTCCTCACAGTGTAGTATGCAGTCATCTTGTCATCACTAAGCAGTTGATACTCCAAGGGTTGTACATTTTCTTGAAGATGCATCTGGAAGGTGGTGGCATCTGCTCTGTTACCTAAGCCTAAAGCCTCTAGGAATCCCATATGGACTTTCCCAATTTTGGGGATCTCATACCAAGAGTAGTCGAAGTCAGTACTCCAGTCATCAGCATCAAATGGTTCAGTGCCCCTGAAGCTGATCAATATCAAATTGGCATCTTTGGGTTTGTCGCATAGGATGAAAACTTGGGTGGACTTCTGTTTCTGGTAATCTATTCAACCAATTCAAGTGGCAATAAAAAAAAATATTCAAGCAAACAAAGAAACAGCAGAAGTGAAACTGGCATTAATTATCAGTTATATCCCCTGATCCTGACCCCCTTGTATAATTAGAGGAAACAACGGAAACTGGAACCAATGCAGATAGTATAAAAAAGAGCAAACACCATCTATTCCATATATCATCTATGCAAGTGTTAGTGAAAGACTAGACTAAACGTCAAATAGAGAAATATGGGATTTCTTACCATTCCAACAGTTGCAGAAGTCCACAAAATGCATCTGCTTTTGCAAGAGCCCAATGTTGATATTAGCTCAAGGCTCCAAGAGGACTCCAAAAGAAATTATCATGATGATGTACTTTAAGACTAATGGCTAAATAAGCTGTTAAAATGTGTGTGTCTAGTTGGATTTTAATTCATCTGTCTTACCTTCCAGTGGTTACAGACGATGCTTCTTACGACATTGGCATTTTCATAAGCTAGTTTGGTAGCCATAACGCAAAGGTCCATAAGCGCCCGGCTCCCCAATTGAAACAGAGAGGAACTCTCCCCATGGCCTATTTCCCTGTTGACTTCTGTCCACCAGGAATTTGAAGTTGAACTTGTGTAGTCCTCCTCCTTGTTATTGCTGTTACCGTTGTCTTGTAGGCTATAGGGAAAGGGAAAGGAAAGGAGGTCCACTCTCTTGTCTAGTTGTCCAATTGTACTAATGAATGAAGCCGAGTTCCTATGTGGAATCACCAGCTTCCCTGCAAAACAGGAAATGTAACAAGAATTTAACTTATCGTTAGTTCTGTTACTTATTACTTGCCATTAACCACTGACCGAATCAGCTACTTAGACTTAGACGATCAGAGTCTACTAGACTGCAGATTCCAGAGTAAGCACAACACATGCAGCCTCCCAATTCTAAAATCACATAAATTAATTTAGTCATTATATAATTACCAAAAAGAAATTCTCAGAAGTCAAGGAGAAAATATTGAGGACAGCATTGCACGGGGTAGCCTTGCATACCAGATGAAGCAGAAGCAACTACATCATCAACTTCAATACTTCTAAATTTTAAGACTGTTAAATATGGCTAAAATGGTCCACCAGATACTCTGGAGTCACCTGGACAGATGATGTGACAATTCTGACAGCTGGATAGAGAGATATGGTTTGGATTAGCCATTAATAAAATTTAAACTCAAATTCCATCAAGTATTTTCCCGATGAGTGTCCATGAGTGCTATCATTCTCTTACCACTTCAGCGACTCTCCCATAGTTCTGGATTTTTCAAAGCTTTATTTTGTCACTTACAAAACTCTGCTCGGACTGGAAGTTGACAGATGAAATGGGGACCTAGGGTCTACCTGATAGAAAATCCTGATCCCTTCCTGGTCTGCAACAGGGAGATTCTTTGAGGTAAATGGACCATGTTGGAAACTGGCCCATTGAATATAAGCCAAATGTATATATTTCATCATTTTACCAATGGGTCTTGATACACAATGAGCTTTTGTTACATTTTTTATCCATCACAACATGTGAGGTGAAGAACCACGGGTTCATCCATGTAATAGTGGACTTCACACCCTTTCATTCCTCATTTTCAGCCTAGAACAAATAGGGAAGTGCTAAAAAATATAAAATACCACATGATTATATCATAATGATATGGCATTTTTGTAAATTTATGAAACTTTAAACTCACATTTCTTACCATTTCTGGTTGTCAAGCTGAATTTTGACATAAAATGGGTGTGGAATCTTTTATCACACGTTCAACTATGACCTTCCGAATTTGCCACAAGAAAATGCAACCATACCAAGGCTAATGATAAAGTGATTGTTCATATAATAACCCTTTTTGAAGAGAAAAATAATAGCAAGGAGACCCTTTCTAGATGTGTGATTCTAATGTAATTTTTCAGTGGAAAAAAATAGGTTATCTCTTAGCTTTATGGATTATAGTCTGTCTCTTAGCTCTATAGCTTATTTCTGAATAAGATATTATTTTTTAATGAAAATGATCTTTGTTTTTTTTTTTTTTTTTTTTGAATAAAAAATTACTTCTGTTATTGGAACACTCACATATCTTCTTTAGTAGGTGTCTCTCTACAATTCTAATAGTTGTCACTCTCTCTCCTATATCTCTCTCCTCTCTATTATTAGGAATATAGCTCTCTAACTTCTTAATTAGGAAACTCACTTACGTACATCTATGAATCCCATCTGTGGGATTCTCTTCCCATAGTGAAAGAAAACTCCCCAAAAGTCTAAGTGTACATTTTGTTTCATTAGAAGTAAAAATAATGAACCACAAATTTTACAGTTGAGCACATCAATTTTTGTCCAAAAGTATAAAATTAAAGCAATGAAAATAAATGGCAAGTAATGTAAAGCAATATAAAAAGAGTGAGAGTGAGAGTGAGAGAGTAGTTTGTACCTGGAACAAGTAGATTGAAGACTAAACCGGAGAGGCCTCCATTGAGAGAGAGGAGATTCAAAAAGAACTCAAGGAAACAACCCATCAACATCATGGGCTTTGCCAAAAGTGCGATGACCTTCCGAGCAATGATGGATACTAGAATCACCCATCTATGGTCGTTATCGAGAAGCTCCGACTCCTGCTGGGATATTTCTACGAACTCTTTATCCGCATCAGCAACTCCTACGTCAGAGTAGTGAACCAACGGCAACAAAAATCGGATAAGGTCTAGGATTCCACCATTTTCAGGTGGCAAAATCAGATAGCTCAGCCTCTCTTCCCTGTGTGTGTTTGTGCCTCTCTCTTCACTAGAATCACCAGCCTTCATAATCTCCATTGTTAAACCTTGAATAGTTTGTCTTCGCTAAAAAACAGAGTCCCAGTCACAGGTAAGCTAATGGGTATGAATAGAATACCAACTGCAACCACCACCAAACAGCAAGCAGCAAAGGAATTAGGCCGAGACTCTCTGTCTTTCTGGTTTTGGATAAAACGTATGATAATGAAATCTTTCACTACTTTAGTTTGATCTTTCCATGCAAGCATACGGCAGAGCACAGTGGTACACGTCCTCCCTTTGGATTCCTCGGTTCTCTGTGTAACCAATCACGATTTTCCTCGCATCACCATCACCGACTCCTACGATACTACCGAAGAAAGCAGCAAACTCTTATCTTACTGTGTGTGCGTGTCACTTCAACTCTAACTTTGAAGGCAAGGTTCGCGTAAGGGTCTGATGTAGTCATAAAAGGATAAAACTAGAAAAAATTTCATCTAGAGTCCATCAAATATCGTTATTATCATTTACACCCACAAGAATGTAAAAACATCATTTACATCCTAAAATTTTGGCTGTGATAATTAAAGAAGTCCATTCCGTCAGTTGATTTCCATTAGATGCTGACGTTAGATGGATTGAAATATTTTAGAGACGAGAATACCCTTCTGGCCTGTTGAAAAGACGATTATACCCTATTGATATTTGCTACCCTACCTCCCTCTGTTTCACTTCAAAACAATAACAGTAAAAAGAGGGAAAAGAAAACCCTACCTCCTCTCGATGAGGACGATGAAGACGGACTTCTACTTCTTCTTCTTCGCCGTCGACGGTGCCTTCATCTTCCCCATATCACCCAATTTCGAATAAAAAAAAATCGACAAGAGCAATGTACACATAAACATCGTTGCTGTATCCATACCTGTAAAGATGCGTATGGATTGTGCTTCCGTTCTGATCCCTATTTTTTTTTTTTCCTCCTCAGTTTGAATTGCACAATAAACGAGTTGCTATTTCTAGAGAGTAATTTTTTTTTGTCATGGAGCAATGGTTTTAGGAAGGTGGATAGAAAGTAGTCGATTCAAAGGTTTAAGGGGTTATGACCGATTCTGGCTGGATATGACACAGAACTCACAAAAATTCGAGGAATGGATGGGTTTTCAAAGCACTTAACTGGAGATCAGAAGGTGTTTGGTTCAAATAGCCTATTTCTATTTCATCTTCTAGATCTTTCTTCTCTGTTCATGTCATGATTTTTAACCCTTTTTTTTTTTTTGTAGGAGATAATCATATTAGTCGCTCTTCTAACAACCACGGCTGCAAGACTGGGAGGAAACTGCAGACAAAAAAGGAGAAGAAGAGAAAAGAAAGCAGAAAAAAAAAATTGCAGAACAAAAAATCGAAGGAAAAAAAAAAAATAACAGACGAAAATCGCATGAAAGGAGGAGATTCTTAAATCAGTTTAGGCCTTTAGAACTTTAGCAACAACCAATTCTACATGCGAGATGGACGTAGATAAAAGAAATTTCTAGATAAAACTATCCATGAACTATTGGATTTTCTTAGTGGGTTATCATGGGATGCGACAGTGGTGATGATTTTGGCCATATTCTCCATGAAACATGGTGAAATCTTGCTTCTTAAAAAATCCACATATGAAAACCGAATTGCCAAATTTGTGCAGAAACTCAAGAATCCTCCATCCTCACCTGGATCCAATGAGGACTTAAAATTTTATGTTGAAGAACCTTTCAAAAACCTGGTGGACCAAATGCTTGGTGTTACAGAACAACTTGTCCAGTTCAAAGAATAAGCCTTAAATCAAAAAATTGAACGGAGTTCTTCAGTAAGAAAGGTTTTTTGTATTGCTGTTTTCCGGATCCTTCAAAGTGTTATCAAATGCATCTCCAATGGAATTTGTGAAATCCGTAGTTTTTTTTCCATCCTTTCTTTTCCCCATCTTCTTCGATCGTTAGCCGTTCGAAAATTCTCTCTATTTCTCTTTAGCTCTCTTTCTCTCTGTAAGATACACAAGTCATCCTCCAAATTCTTTATTTCCTTCTTCTATGCTTGCTAGCCTTAATTCCTCCAGATTTGCAGTTGGAGTTGCAGAGGTATCCTTAGATCCCTATTTCTCCTTTAAGCTGAAATCTCGGGCAAACTTTGATCGCCTGCTGATGGCTCATAGGGTGATCTCCTGCGATGGATTCTTTGATCACCACGGATTAAATATAGGACACATGTCCATCATCGAGACTACTCAATAGGAGAAAATTTGGATCCTAGGGCTTGGGTGAGAGTGAAAAGGAGAGAGAGACAAAATATAAGTTCCATTAGAAAGGTCAAATTAGTCATTCAACATATTTTTTTAATTTTTCAATTTTTAATATCAAGGGTAAAACTATATTTCAACAATTTTAGTGATTTTCGTCAGTTAAGTGGACCTAGATGATGTTTTTGTAATCTTGTAGGTGTAGATGATGTTAGCCATCCTTAATGGGGTGTAGATGAAATTTTTTCATAAAACTAAAATCAAACCAACTAACAGAATGATATTAAAATTACTATCAGAATTAATTATTAATTATTTTTTGTTTTTGTTTTTGTTTTTAATTGATTTTTTATTAAATGATTTTGCTTGTGGTTTATATATGATTTAACTTTCTTTTAATCCGTTTCTAAATGATTAAGTTATCATTAATCGATTTGTTATTAATCAGTTAGCGCTAAAATTTGAAAAACAATTTAGAGAATCAAAAAAATGTCCACCTTTTTAAATTAGAGATTTAAAATCGAAGTATTGTAAATCAAATGATATTTATATTCAAAGGTTTTTGTTGAGAACTAAAACATCCAAATGGGATAAGGCATTTTGGAGACAAAAAGATGGAGAATAAGGAATTAGGAGGAGAATGAGAGATTGTGTGTGTGTGTGTGTGTGTGTTATGATTTTGGTTTAGGTTAACTTATGGTTTGAGGACTTAATTTAGGATTAATGATTAAAGATTTCTATAGCCAAGGATTATCTAGTTTAAATTGTCCAAAAACAATTTTGCGTAACTGCATTTATTGGGATTAATGATAAATGGTGTGAAAACCCAAACCAAAACCGAAGTATAGAAATCGTCTCTAGTCATTGGAGACTCTCCAGCGTGAATCCAATGGCTGGAGTTCATCTAGCATAGATCCCGATGTATTGGGATTTGCGTTGGATGAACTCTAGCCGCTAGATCACGTTGAAAAGTCTCCAGCGGCTGAAGACGATTTGGTTCCAAAACCGAACTGTTTGCTAAACGTTTTGGGTCAATTTTAGTGCATTTCTTGTATCCTTAATCTCACGGGCCGAAATAAGGTATAGAAATCCTCCCCATCCGTCCATCCTAACATCGGATGGTTGGGATACGCCGGACACATATCCCGATGTAAACCCAGTCATTTGATGTTCAACTGAACGGATGGAAGGGATTTCTGTTTGAATTAAGTGTGTTATTTTTTAAGGATTAAAAAATATAGAAGTTGCTTCTTTTTTTTTCGCCATATTTAGCTACAACATTAAATGGAAACATTAGGGCGTTCGAGTCTTACTCTTAACGTTCATTGAGGCGGTAGAAGTTTATTCCCTAATTTTTCCTTGCATAGAAATCGTCTCCTACCATGGGTTTGGTTGGAGACTCGACTGCATTTAGTCGATGCCCGACACATAGGCGTCGATTGGATCTGAGCCTTCCAATCACCGATGGTGCATAAGCTGATACCTCTTTGCCGAACCACCTTATCGGCTAGATGGACGGCTCGGATCCAGCTGACGCCCATGAGTCCGTCATCAACTGGTCGCAGCCAAGTCTCCTGCAGAACCCCTAACAGGAGACGATTTGAATCTTTTTTACTTTGCTATTTTAGGAAAAAGATCATCTCCTGTCGTCCAATCCATCCGATAGACGATTGATGCCTCCTAGCCCATCTGATAGACGAACTAATGTGGCTGGACAAGAAAAGATCCAAATCCATTATTTTGATGCATGTTTCAGGAAGTGCAAACTTTTCTGCCCACATATTAGGATCTTTTGCCACATTTTCACATGGTTCTTTCACACATTAGGAACAAATGACATCTTCATTGTTAAGATTACTCCACATCATCACGAGTCTACACCCCGTCTAACTCTCCAACCCACCTAGACTCTCCAAGAAACTTCCACGTGAAAACTTGTGAAGGAGTTATGATTGACTAGAACTCTCAGGGTGTCAATGGATCGGTCTGGGTTGGTTTTGGTTTAGGTTAAACCGGTATCGGATTTTATAAGCCCAACCCAAAACATATCTATTAAGAATTCGGGCTGGGGTGGGCTGCGTTGGACACAATAACTAACGGACTGGTCCGGTGACGATTTGTTATCGGGTTAGGTTTATTGAGGTGATTTCGGATTGGTTCGGTCCGGATCGGACTTATCGGGCTTATCGGGCCCCTTTTATATGTAAACTATATAGTCTATTTTATTATTTCTATCTATAAAATTAGCATTATTCATTCCATATGTATGTAATTTAATAAACTATAACAATTAACATAATCTTTTCAACTATAGATTCACATAATCTTCTAGATCATGAAGTGAACTCTAATAATGTAACACAATCTATTAAAATTTAAAACCATTAAAATTAAAAAATTGGGCCTGAACGGACCTTACCAGTGTTCGGGTTGGATTTTATCGGTTTGGGTTAATTTGAGCTTCTTAACGGACCGGTCTGGTTTGGTTTCAGTTTGGGTTGAAATGATGTCGGACTTTACAAGCTCAGACTAAAACCTGTCCGTTAAGGCTCGGTAATTTTGTGAATTTATGTTGCATAAAGTGAAATTGATTATAAAAGTTCTATTTCATGTTCTGATATGATTTTTTTTCTCTTGCTCTTAAGTGATTGCTTCCTGCCTGATAAAGCAATTGATTTGGTTGATGAGGCTGGTTCTCGGGTTCGGCTTTGGCTTTGCCATGCACAAGTATGTGTTCATAGCGTGATATCACCAAAACCTTTGTTGGTTCACTCCTGTTAGTTCAAATAGTATTGTTGATGCTTTCTCCTCTGCAGGTACCTGAGGAAGCTAGAGAGCTTGAAAAAGAATTAAGGCAGATTACAAAAGAGAAAAATGAAGCTGTTCGCAGCAAAGACTTTGAAAAGGTATCATTCAATCTTGTTTTCTTGTTTTATATCAGGTTCTTAGTGGGAGTAGTTTCTTGTAATACTGTCTCTCGAACAGATGGAAGCTATTATTATTAAAAAAAAAAAAAAAAAAAGGAAAAAGGAATAGTAATATTTAAAAGAAATTTCTTTTTTTTGAACCAAGCCTGTATGCTTTGCCTTATTTATTTATTTATTTATTTTTATGTTCAGAACTCATTAGATAATGTCCTAGCTTCAACTCTTTGGGCTTACCTAAACATTTGACAGGCAAGAGAGTTGCGGGATCAAGAAATGGACCTCAAAACCCAGATTTCAAATATCATAGACAAAGGCAAGGAGAAAAAAAAGCAAGGCTGAGAGTGAGGCTAGTGATGTAAACCCTCTTGTGACAGAGGTGGATATTCAGCATATTGTTTCGTCTTGGACTGAGATACCTGTTGAAAAGGTCTCGAGTGATGAGTCTGATCGCCTTCTAAAGATGGAAGAGACACTTCACAAGCGGGTCATTGGTCAGGATGAAGCTGTCAAGGCTATCAATCGTGCCATTCGCCGTGCTCGTGTTGGGCTTAAAAACCCCAACCGGCCTATAGCTAGTTTCATATTCTCTGGCCCAACTAGTGTAGGGTAGTCTGAACTGGCAAAGGCTTTGGCTGCCTACTACTTTGGCTCCCAGGAAGCTATTCTGTTGGATATGAGTGAATTTCATGGAGAGACACACGGTTTCCAAGCTTATTGGGACACCTCCTGGTTACGTTGGGTACACTCAGGGTGGGCAGTTGATTGAGGCTGTTCGCTGCCATCCCTACACTGTGGTCCTCTGCAATGAGATAGAGAAGGCTCACCCAAATGTTTTCAACATGTTGCTTCAGATTCTGGAAGATGGAAGGTTGACGGACAGCAAGGGCCGGACTATGGATTTTAAGAACACACTCCTAATTATGACATCTAATGTGGGAAGTAGTGTGATTGAGAAGGGGGTCCGAAGAATTGGGTTTGATCTTGATTATGATGAGAATGACATCAGCTACAATCGGATAAAGAGCCTTGTGACAGAGGAGCTCAAGAAGTATTTCCGACCTGAGTTACTGAACCGGTTGGATGAGATGATTGTCTTGATTATGATTGACAAGAACTCTGCTTGATATCGCATGTGACAGCTACTGCAATATCACATGTAATTAGGTTTATACTCTGTTAAGATGATGTTAGTTGTAACTGAAGCGGACATATGTAATCTTAAATGTGCAAGTGTGAAATAGAATATTGATACTTATTCCTCTCGTAAACGATCTCTAACACACATTGAGACTGAGATATACAATTTAACAATTTGTCAGTATATGGACCTTCAACCTTGGCCATGCAAAAAATGTTTACAGAAAGAACATTTTGGTTGGAAGATAGTACAAGACAAGTGAGTTTGAACCATAATATTACCCATGTATCAACTTCTTGATGTTCTACTCAACAATAAATTTTCCTTACAACCAATATATATATATATATATATATATGTTCAATGATCAGATGAAGAAAATGTAATCTCAAAACTATTCTTATCCTATGGAACGAAACGAAAGGCAAATACCCTGACTGTGTACATACACGAACTGTGTACAAAAATCAACCCCATATTATATTAACAAATTTGTCTCCCTAAAACAAATGTGAAAATACAGAATCCATTGGATGAATGTGATTATTCTCCATGACTTTGTTTCCAACACTGCATGATAACGGGAAAGCTCAACCATCTCCATGTCGGGAAAGGACTGCTGAGCGACACATAGCAGCAATATGTAGGACATGTAGGAAAAGGATGAGAGCAATGGCGATTTCATCCAATATACCTATGAATCTTGCGATCCCTAACAAACAGCAAGCACCATTTGTTTAATAACACATAAATTCATCATTGTCTCATCATTACTCTTGTCCTATTATTTTCTTTTCTTGACATCCAAACATATCCTAAGGTGAAACTTTTTGTCCATCATTCACTCTAACACTGACAGCGTAACCAATTCCAAAACATCGTAAATTTGGTTATTAAATTTCACTTTACTTTGCTATCAAATTACTTTGGAAAAGATTATGGTAAGAGTATCAGATAAGTTATACAAGCATGATTACAGAACTTTCCTTTTTATTTTCAAAAATGATTTCATTTCCCTTTACTTTCAACCAAACGGAACCATAGAGATTATCAAAATGGGTTAAGCAAAATACCTTCTGGGATTACGTGAATGGGTCTCAGAAAGTAGATAGCGCTTATTAGCATCTGCAGATTAAGAAAATCAGAATACAATGAATTGGTTAAAAAGCCAAAAACTATCTCAATTCAGTCAAACATCATGCAACAAATAAAAGTTTTTTCCAAGATTGTCAAAGCACGGCCTAGGCGTCTAGACACCTTGGTGGTGCCTTGGTTGAGGGCCCCTCGTCCGCCTTGGCCCTCCGACGACCCTTCAGCGCCTTGGGTTGCATTTCTGCCATGACAACCTTGGCTTGTTCAGTAGAAAATGTTGAGGCTACATTGTTCCAGCTAAAACAATGAAAAAGAAAAATCTTCAAGTAGAATTTGTATAAAGATAAGATCTTACTTGCAAATAATAATCAATGTGGTTCTCAACAAACTATTAAGAATAAATTTTTTCTTAACCGTGGGTGAAAAGGATCTGACCACGAGGATCTCATTAATACCCCTACTGAACGAATATCCGAAATGCCCATCTCACTGTTCCAGAAGTCCCATCTGAGAGCCAGAACTGTCACCATGGGTGAAGGAAAACTTGATCAAAGTAATAAATCGGTACAAACACGTTTTGCAGTGTTGTTCAACGACTCTTAATGGGGCTTTCCCCTTTTCCATAGATATGTTAATGGTTTGCCCCTGCATTGACACATTTAACCGAGCTTCACAAACATGAATCCTAAAAATTCATTGTTTTGGTCTTCAGCTTGGACACTAAGATATGAACCTATACCCAAACTAAATTATTCAAGACTTAATTGCGTTCACTCAAGGTAAATGGCTAGTCACATGGTCACCTACTAACAAGGGCACTTTTAATTTTTTTTTTTTTCAAAATTTCTATGAGACACCAACACTAATTTCCATAGAGCCTAATATAATCTTAGCAGGAGGTGTCATGTCAGACACTGATATCTAAGGTCGTACCCTTATTACCTATAAATTATGGAAAACTGTCATGCTTTCCCAGATTCTGTGTATTAAAGCACCAGCCACAACCGAGGTGTAAAACCTCTCCTATCATCTCAGACACAGACAAATAGATAGGAGCCGGTGGCCCCTCTAGCCTTGTTCCTAGGGATGGCAACCGGTAGGGTTCAGGTCAGGTTTGACCAATGTAGTGAAGGATAAATGTCATAGACAATACTCTATGCAGGTAAACTTAGTAGTGTGTGAAAAGATAGGATGCAAGGCAACCAAGACACAATTGTAGCAGGGTCCAGCAGCTTGGGGACAAAGTCAGACAAGGTGGCATTAATTCTAGTAGTTCTAGTTTGAGGCATCCTTTAGTTCTTCACCACTTCATTGCATATGCTTCAAAATTCAAAGGGATACAATAGCCCAGACCAACATCCCTGTCAATTGGAAAAAGGAAAAGAAGAAAATTTTTGGCAAATGACACCGCAAATAAAGGTTAATACAGATCAACAAAACAGAGTAAGTGGAGCAAGATTATTTTTATTTGCATAGAAGTTGCATCTACTTAACTGGTAAAACCATTCGTAATCTGAAAAACAGAGGAAGAGATCTTTGGGGATCCGCCAATTCCCGTAACATCCTCCGGAGGAAAAATGGCAGGTTGTTTAACCTCTGTGGAGAAAAAGTTGTGTTTCATACATTAGTTTAAAGTAAATCCAGTGCTGTCAGGGCGGCTAGTAAACAACTAGTCATTTGATCCGAAATGGTCCATCATTGACTAGTCAATGCTTAGCATTACATATACATGTGGAATATGGAATTACTAACAATGACAAAATCATGTAATAAAGCATTTTTCAGTCAAGAGTTACAACCAAAGGCATGGAATACAAAAAAAGTTGCCCTACAGACATTAGATATAGCTAACTGAAGGGCTTGAACAACTTCCCTAAGCTTAGTGGTCATAGAGTCCTTGCACCCTTCTATGCCCCAACTTGAGGGGGATTGTTAATATATGTATCGGTTGTCTAGGTGTCACCAAGTTAATGGTGTTTAGTTTGTTTTGTTTAGATTAGAGTTAGAGTTTCTTTCTTGGATTCTAACTCTCCTATTATCGACTCCTATTCAGAGTCTTTACTCTTAGTCACGTGGCCAATTGCACCGGGATTGAAAGTTGAA
Organism: Protea cynaroides; assembly: GCA_028583415.1. Taxonomy (NCBI): domain Eukaryota; kingdom Viridiplantae; phylum Streptophyta; class Magnoliopsida; order Proteales; family Proteaceae; genus Protea; species Protea cynaroides. Next base: position 29,231,216 of record CM053272.1, read on the forward strand.
GTGTGAATGTGAGACGGGCCCTGCCTGTCCACAAACTGTGGGCCCTAGCAAACTGCCACATGGCATATAACAGGATGATATAGGGAAGCTTCCTTTGATGGGCTGTCCAGGATGTAATTCCACTTGCATAATATCATCAAATTTCTGCGGCGTCTCACATACATGATTGAACTGTCTGTTCCATTTAGACCGGAAGACCAGACTATCCAGCCAACCACCCAGACAGAATGAATTTCTGTCTAGCATAATTTTAAAAGCAAGGGTGCAATGTGCTTCACAAATGATGCATGAACCCATGCCTGAAGGAAAGATCTAAAAATACTTTTTCTCTATTCTGAACCTTCAGCTTATCTTCCCCTATTTTAACTAATTTAACACTCCTATAGTGTAACTTCTCAGCAACCACTTTCCATTTTTGTCTTTCCATCATATCAATATCAATGACCACTGGGATCCAGAAAACAACAAAATACAATTTTTTAAGAAAATTTTCAAAATTGACATTCAATTATCAAATTCCAGAAATTCCAGAACCATTTATGACAGGACAAGAAAGGTATATTCTATTCCACTAATGCCACTTCTAGATTTAAAAAAATGTATCAGATCTTCCACCTGAGACAAAAGTTTAGACATACCTGAATTAGACCTTTCATGCCTTCATCAAATGACAGATTGTACCTTCGAAGATTTTGAAAAACCTCTCTAACTTCTGGGCCATGATTGTGCTGTAATGATGCCTCACAAGGTCTCAACAAAGTTATAGTATGACGACAAATGGGGCATTTACAGGGGCTAAGTGCTGATCCGTGATGCCAAACACGCAAAATACAATTTCCTGTACAACGGTGAAAGAAAAGCACAATAATCAAGTCAATCCATGTTAAATGGAGTAGCAAAGGATGTCAGGTATCAGTTCCATTCTTTTCTGCAAACACTTTGGTGTGTTATTCGTAGACAACTTATCCCAAGAAAAATAAGAGAAGAAACAACAATTGTAGCATAAGCTTATCAATGAAGATAATGCATTGTTCCCTCACATCTACATCAAGATAAAACAATGAGAAAGCCCTTATCCCGGATTTAGTGATGCCTGGATATCTACAGCCAAGAATCTGTTGGATCCACCAAGCAACCACGGTCCAAAAGGGGAGTTGAATTGGAACTAATGTGGAATTTGGTCAATTAAAAACTTTTCTCTATTCTTGAAACGAAGATTTCCCAAAGGTGTTAATAAAAAATCTCAAGAACTAAAGGAGCAGGGGTGTAGATAGATAATGAAAGTAAAAGCACACAGGTATCTAAATGATGACAGAACTGGGGTATTTTAAAATTTCATTCAATGAATTAATTTATATCACTTATTTATATTCCAGCGATGTTCCATATGAGTGCGTCTGTGGCAAACACTTTTAAAAGTACTAATTGAATGCATCACAAAATACGAACCTTTTACTGAAAAATTATAAGGAACGTACAAGAACTGAACAAAATTACGTTCCAAATAAACTCAAATCCATCCAATGACTCTCTGCCCTATCCTTCCAAATCCCGTTCTCCTATTTCAACTCATAGCACCACTAAATTAAGAAATGTGCTCTGATTAGAGAACAAAATCCATCCAAAAAAAAAAAAACAATGGTGGCGATAGTTTATCCATTTTCATCATTTCTTTTGTTCAAAGCAAAAGGATTCATGAAGAGGATTAAGAATAACGCACCACAGAACCAGTGAGAGCAATTGGCTTGGCAAGGAATGTTGAAGTTGTCGTGACAGATGGAGCAGCAGTCGTTCTCCGGAGGTCTATCCATATCATCTCTGCTCTTCTCTTACTCTGTGTGCCCTGTGATTATTACTCGCTCGATCGAACCTTCTTCGAATGCGTGTGATCGAGGCTGTCGGCAATCAAAATAAAGTTTAAGCGTTTTCTGAGGATTTGGACAGGGGACACTTACACGTGGCTATTAAATAATTAATAATAGGTATGACGTGTCTTCAGGAGTATCCACGTGTCGCACTCTCTTGGTTGGTTCCAGGGTTCTAGTCTTCTAGATATCAATCCTCAAGAGTCCCGAACCGTCGAATTTGCCGAGACGGATAACGATTCTCCTACGATTTGGATCGGTATTAAGCCAAAATGATGCGGTTCATTTTTTTAAGGAAATTTTTATAGATGTCCCCTGTGTTTTGCCCAATTGACAATTAAACACCCTCTTGAATAAAAAAATACAATCAGCTCCCTGCAGGCTGCAACAGAGTCGGTTAGAATTGATTGTAAAATAAAAATTGATAGACCATTATACCCTTCACCCTTTCCCTTAAATTAAGTTGTTCGATTCCATTTAGGAGCGATCATTTCCCTTCATCATTTTCATCTTCTCCACCAACCCATTTTCAGCTTCCCACCATCGAATGCAACTACCACTCCAGCTCTTCATCTTCAAACCACCAACAGTGACTGCAATTTCATTTCGCCAGCCAACAACTTCATCTTCAGATATTCGTCGATCTCTGTGAGCGACATCAACATCTCCGCCAACCTGCAATTGGAAATCGGGTCCATCTGTGCCTGTGCAAACATTCAAAAACCCCAAATCCCTAACCCCCCTGTACTTGTGTTCGAAGGAAAGAATCATTTAAAACATCATTGTTGGACAAATATTTGCAGATAGGTCGTGTTGCTGTCGAAAACTGATCTGACTAGCTCGTCCGTATCCTGTGAGACAGAAACAAAGAGTTAACAGGATCGGGATCGAATTCCCGGTGTCCGTTCCGATGATAAAGTCAGTATTAGAGCAAACAGTCCAAGGCTATACCGGAATGGTTAGCCAGGAGGGTATGGGGATGAATAGAGTTCAATTGTTTTTTGAATCATTTACCTCTTATGCGATTGTCATCTTATGTAGATAGAGAGAGAGAGTTCCCAGCAGACCTCTAGCTTAACCGCCTAACCGTTAGGAGCGTCTGCGATGTTCTCGCACGACCATCGGATGAAGATCCAAAGGCTAACATTAATGTCGTGTCACTCATGACCATCAAGCTTAATAACCGCCGAAATAACCATTGCAAGAACAGTTAAAGATCCTTGCATGTGCGCCTCACCGTAATTATAGGCAAGTAAACACGTGTGATGACAGATTCATCAGGCGACCACGAGGAGATTCATCAGGCGACCACGAGGTCCCATTATTTAGGTGACAAGCAGGTGAGACGCGACTTGCAAATGGTAAATACCATCTCCCCCAGGAGGATCGGCGAGACGCGACTAGTAAACAGTGGTGAACGTCATCTCGCATGGGAGAACAGGTCAAGCTAACCTAACACGCGGATGTGCTCAATATGCCGACACTTAAGGACACGTGTCCTCTAACTATTGGAAACGAAATATGGCCTCAACAGGTCAGAGAAAGAAATAGAGGAGCGTTGTCGTTGATCATCGCCAGAACTTGTAAATTTGTTTCACTACTGAAAGAAAAGCGCTGGATTTGAAATTTTTATTGGGCTCTAGCGACAAGTTACTCAAGAGATTACCAGCGCTTGATCGGGAGAGGAGTGTAGCTCTTGCTCCATTGGAAACCTCTGTTTCACAATCTTTTTACTTGGGGTCTTAACCTTCACTATCATTGCAGCAACCTACCAACCTGAAGATCCTCTGTTCCACCCACAGCTAAAATCACAAACTTCCTCAGCTCGACTTCAACTGCTACCTTCAAATCCGATGATTCGGTCCTCAAGACTGGTGAGGACTTCCATGGCTTTCTAACCGAACTGCATTTGATACTTTCATTAACATCACCGACGTTCCTGTTGTCGAAGTTGAAATTTCACCTATTTGTGAAGTTGACATCGATAAATCCATTGACTGTACAAACAGGGAGAACTTCAATTTGTTGATGAAAGCTACTGGAACATTTCAAGGATATTCCAAGCCTGTAATATGGCTTAGAGGTTTAGGCTCTAGCAAAGAAAAATTGCTGGCATTTTATAAGGATTACCGTAGGGTCGTGATGTCTAGGTCTGCAAACTGCAATTACACTGTGGTTGGAATTGGTAATTGTTGGGATGTGTCTTGAATTATGTGGGATCCACACAATTAATAGAGTTGTACTTGTATTAGGGTTTGGTCTATTACATGTATGAGATAAACTTATAATTGTAGTGGGATTGAGGTTTCTAGGTTTCCCTATATATTGTCTCTCTATGGAAAAACCTAGGTAAGGCTGGGTGACAGCTGTAAGGCTGACAGAGGAGAACACTCTGTCAAGTGGAGAGTTGTAGAGGTTTCTTGGCAATAAAGAATTCTCTTTTTCTCCGTGGACGTAGGCATCCCACAATAGGGTGTTGAACCACGTTAATCTTCGTGTTTTTTCTTTCTGTTTGCGTCTCCGATCCTAACAGTAATTATCACTCCGGTGTGAATGCAAGGAAGAGGAGGAACCAGAAACCATGGAAGATTTCAGAGAAGTAGATGAACGGGTTGAGACGAAGAAGTGGCCGGGAGAGGAATTAGAAGGAGAAAAGGATGAAGAAGTTCGGATCGGAAGTAGAGGAAGTGGATTAGGAAGGGAAGAATGGCGGCAGGATAAAGAGAATGCAAGCTTCCGATCAATTTTTTTTTTTTTAACAATTATGACAAAGTGGGTTACAGTGTAATAAGTACTATATTGCAAGGGAGGTCTATTGGATTGATTCTAGATCGAGGGTCTACTTTGCCAATCGAGCAAAATAGAAGGGAGGTCTATAAAACTTTCTTTTTTTTATATATATTTTTATAAAATTACACTAATACCCCTCTACAGTTGAGAAATTACACCAAACTATCCTGTGTAGTTTGGACTTACCCTCCACTACCTATTTGCTAACACGGTTAAGATAAAATTTAAGTTGACACAAATACCCTTAAAAATTAGACTACTTAAATCTAACGTTTTCTTATTCCACCCTCACTCTCCTCCTTGTACTTCAGGGAGGAGGGAGACGCTCCCGTCAGATGGTCGACACATGATTTTCGAGAAAATCTGAACCCCACGTCCGAGCTGACATCCAACCGACAAGCCGAGTCAACAGGGGGTGTCGGCTCGGACGTGGGGCACGGATTTTCCTGAGAACCACTTGTCTTCCATCTGACGGGGGCTTCTCCCTCCTCCCTGAAGTACAGGGAGGAGACGATTCGGATCCCATTGGGATTCCGTTTTTATAGTCTCTCCTGGTCTTTCGGTTTGTCCTCTTGAAGCAAGGTTTTAGATGCTTCCCGGCAGGATTGCATTCATTCGGTCTGAGTGAAATGCCACCGTTTCACATCTGTTATCGTTTTGGATGCTTTTCGTGTTGGGTTGTGTCTTGTATTCTATGGGATCCACACAATTAATAGAGTTGTACTTGTATTAGGGTTTGGTCTATTACATGTATGGGATAAACTTATAATTGTGGTGGGATTGAGGTTTCTAGGTTTTCCTATATATTGTCTCTGTGTGGGAAAACCTAGGTAAGGCTGGGTGACAGCTGTGAGGCTGACAGAGGAGAACACTCTGTCAGGTGGAGAGTTGTAGAGGTTTCTTGGCAATAAAGAATTCTGTTTTTCTCCGTGGATATAGGCATCCCACAATGGGGTGTTGAACCACGTTATCTTCGTGTTTTTTCTTTCTGTTTGCGTCTTCAATCCTAACATTTCGTTGTTGGGTTTCCTTTCTATTTCTATCAACGGTGGGCCTAAAATAGAAAGGTTTTGAATCGTACACATCTGAAATCTTAGAAATGATATCTCAGACTCTGAGTGAGATTGTAGAAGCAGAGTGCTTAAAATAAAATAGAGACAAAGAAGAGTGGATGTTAAGAATTATTGAGCTCTGGAAATACAGAAATTTTGAAAGATGACAGAAAAATCAATGAATAGATCGACGGATCCAGTGTGGATTGATTGCCAAGGCCGAAAGGCTGCTCTTAGATGTTTGGGTTTCAGGATCTCCATTATTTGGTCGAAAACAGCTAAGAATGAATATGTAGGAAGAAATTCCGTTGTACAGGTGAGACTGAAACAAGGAAAGTAAAAAAAAAAAAAAAAAAAAAAAAAAAATGCTCTTTGAGATTATGAGCATCTCAGATAAACTAGAAATGCAGTATTATTTTCTGGCCAGGGAACGACCTCTATTCCATCTCCAAAACAGGGTTCCATTGGCCAAAACAAACGAAACAATCTGGTCAATGATGTGGAGCTTCAACCCAGTCCTTCCACAAGGTTATTGTCACGTCGTTCTGCCTCACCTGAAATCAAAATTATCACTACAGAATTCATGGAGTCAGAATGAAGTTGCTGTCAGATTAGGGATTTCTACAGCAAGTTCCAACAAAAGTCGATAAATGTACGTCCGGAAGAATGAACGGTGAGAGAGAACGAGCCCGGCGGCCTACAGTAACAAGGACTCCGGCGGAAAATTTTCTGCTGGTTTTGGTTCGTCGTCTTCCTCGATCTACTACGAAGAGGGAGCTGTTAATTTTTTTTCCCTTTCCATTTGATATTACGTATCTTTCACTTACGTTCTTATTTTACAATTTTGGATTTATAACCGTCGGATGTATTAGAAGCCACATGGTCTTCATCCAAGGGAGGCTCCATCTCGTGATCACTTAAGGGTGAGCCCAATCCCAAAATCATGGCTAGGATAGTGTATTTAAACATAGTTAGAAAGATAGTCTGTGAAATTTTTGTAAAGTTAAAATAGTTCTGTATAATTTCTCAACTGTAGAGGGGTGTATATATAATTTTCCCTATATTTTTTATTTTCAACCATTCGGTAGCATGGCTTTCACGTGCTGATCATCTGCAAAAAAAAAAAAAAAAAAAATTAAAAACTAATTCATCCACCAATTCAAATCGATTCCATTCACCCGGATCAAAAATGGGATTGGAATCTTCTGGGATACTCTGATGACTTTGTTGAATGAAAAAATTTCATCTACACCTCATCAAAGATTGTTAACATCATCTACACCTACAAGTTTGCAAAAACATCACCTAAGACTCAAAACTTTGACTGTGGTAATCAAAGAAGTCCATTCCGTCAGTTAATTCCCGTTAGATGCTGACGTCAATTGAAATAAAATTTTCCATGGACAATACTGCCCTTAGAGTAAAGATAAAATATCATTTTGCCCTTCTTCTTCTTCTTCCTTTCCTCTTCTTCTTTCCTCTTCTGCTCTTCTCCATAGTCAGATTCATATGGCAAGAGCTGGTTTGGGGGAAAATTAGGAGAGTTGGCATGGCTCCAAGAGATGGTCAGCTCCACTAAGATAGATTGCACTCCATCAAAAGATTTTCGTTATTGTTTGGGGGAAAATGATTTTCGTTATTGTTTGGGGGAAAATGAAACCAATCGAACTCCAAAAGGGTTGTTCGGCCTGCCCCAGTTCGCTCAGGTCAAGTTTCAAGATAACTATCTTGCAGGGAGCTTTCCAGAGACTGATTCGGTGGCTGTGAATCTAGGGCAGATCTTTTAACAACCAGCTAATGGGATCTCTGCCTCCATCCATAGGTAACTTCTCTGGTGTTCAGAAGCTTCTTCTCGATGGTAATATGTTCTTTGGGCGCATTTCACCTGAGATTGAAAAGTTGCAGTAGTTCTCGAAGTCATAAAACCTTAAACAGAGATAAATAATGAGTTCGTCGTTGGAGTGAGAGTCGTCGATGGATAAACGCAAGATCCATAACCTGCAACGCTTGATCGCTTGATCGCTTGCGTTGCTTCTCGCCACGCACCAGCTCTGTGCTTCCACTTTTCCTCCTCCAAGCATTACCTATGGGTTCCAACTTCCAACTTACCAAGATTTGGAGCGAAGCATATCCAGATTTTGTCTCAAGCTCACATTGTCGGAAAAATCTTCACGTCGTCGGAGAAAAAGACTGTTTGAAATAAATCTTTTAAGTTTTTTTAAAATTAAAAAGATAAAATATAAAAATGAAGGGTAAAACTGTATTTCAATAATTTTAGTAATTTCCGTCAGTTAAGTGGACCTAGGTGATGTTTCTATATTCTTATAGGTATAGATGATGTTAACAATCTTTGATGGAATGTAGATATATTTTTTCTTGTTGAATTGTTGAGGTACTACACGTGGTTTTAGACTGTGAATTTTGTTGTTTTTTCCATCCTTTCTCACAATATCAATAAAATATTCTGAGTGTGGATCACCCGCACTTCCGATGCACCTACAGGATTCCATCTCGTTTATATTTAGTAGGTCCCACATTTTAGAAGTGGGTTCCACACCTCATGAACCCACGTTTATCTGCAAAGATGCTCTACATCATTTTCCAATAATTTCTTGTTTTACATGGAAGGTAAGCTCACGGATAACACAATCCCAAACCAAACAGCTTTAACATAGGGACAGTGTAGAAATAGAAATAGGATTCCTTCGGATTGATTGCAAGCAACAAGTAACCTATTGCTATATCGCAAACGACCTCTATTTCAACCTACTATTCTAGCCTAGGTCTAAAGGCATCGTAACATATGTATCTGCGATTCCATAAAATGAGAGAAAATTGGATCCATCCCTGGAGGCATAGGCATAGACAGAGAAAGCAGAAGCATAGCTCGGAGTCAGCCATGTGGCTGCTCCTCCACGCCTGGCTCCGGACTCGTTGCCGGGAAAAGGTCTTTTTGGCTGATTACTAGCGCCCCCATCTCAAGGATGGGCTGCGAGATTGATGTACCCGGACTCGCTGCTCTGGAAACAACTAGGGGTGGTGTTTGAACCGTTCTCTCTGTCCTCTCTGTCCTCTCATGTCTGATGTAGTGGCAATCAAGAAACTGCATAAATTTAGACTTCTATAAAAAGTGGACCATGGTTTTGGTTTTTCTGCTAGCTTTGTTTTGGCTTTTAGCTCAGCATCAGGTGCATGGTGGTTGAGATTCGACTTGCTTATGTATTGATTTGTGAGTTTTAGGGTTGATAATAAATTAATGGAAGTTTAAAAGTTTGTGTTGATTTTTTTGTCTCATGGTTTTGGGACTCAGTCTCATTCTTTTGCTTGATAAAAAGGGGAACACGTTTTAAACGTGTTCTAAGTGGTTCATTAGACCGTGTGACAATTTTTCGGATCTCTGGCAATGTTACGGCAAGGCCCATTTTAAACGGGGGGAAATAGGAAGGGGGCATGTGTTTTAAACGCGTTTTAACTTATTAGGGTCTTTCCATAATAGACCTCCAAGCCTAGGATGGCTTGTTTAATTTTCAAGTCGAGCAACTAGGAAGGTGGTCAAAAGGAAGTAGATCTGACGCATAAACTCACCCTAGTGCGAAGAAGGATTATGCCATAATCGCCAAGCTGATCTCAAAGTAAGGCATGGTTATGATGAGAGGGTCTAAATTCCCCCACCCCCGCCCCGCGACCACTTCTATCCTTGGATAAACATAATCTATCCCATGAAATCCAACCTGTCTCCTAGTCCTCGGATAAACATAAACATGATAGGGGATCACATTATTTCACATCATTCTTGGTACTCTTACTCTACAAGACACTAAAATGGTCGTTGTATTTTTTTCGAAAATGACTCTTCCTTCTTTTCTTTTCTTTTTGGGTAAACCATGCCAGTGACTTATAAGATTGCATACCCGAAGGGAATAGCTCAATCGGTAAAAACCAACACCTCAGATTAAGAGGACATGAGTTTAAATCTCCTTAGGGCCTACCTATTCAAAAAAAATAAAAAAAAAATTCTTATATATATATATATATATATATATATATATATATATATATATATATATATATATATATATATATATATATATTTTCTTTTTTTGTTTTATCTCTTGACAAACTTCATTGAGAATCGCATTGCATGTACTTGTATCCTCTGATTCCTCTTTGGATGGCCTTAATGGGTTTGCTATTGGGTTTTCAACTCAAATTGACTTGGATCAACCTAAAAACTACTCGATAAGCTAAGTCCGATAATAACTTAAAATCGAACCGGCCTGTTAGTTAATGTACACGATGCAACCCACCCAATCCGAATCTCTTGATGAACATAATTCAATCAAGCTCTATAAAACGCGATACTGATTTGACGAGAACCCAAATAGGCCTGTTGACACCGTTACCATGTCCTACCATTGCTTATCATGTTTGTCATCACATAGACTTTTCATCCTACACTACAGTATCCATATGTTCCTACAATTATCAAGGAGTAGAGAGAAATGGAAGGATACAAATTTTACACACAATGTAGATAAAAGAATCGAACTCTTGACCAACTGAGCCCGGAAACATCATAAAAATCAAACAGCTAGATATAAACGGCTATTACACTGGCCCACAAATAATGGGTTAACAACCCATGTTGATGAAAGCCAGCCCAGAAGGGATTACCAGACCCCCCAGATCTTCTTTTTTTCATGATTAGCTGATGGCAGGTGGTCTATCCAGCTGTTCTGCAAATTGAAAATTGAAAGTTGAAAACATACAAAAACAAAAAAAACAAAAAAAAAAAAACTGGTGGGCCTTAACCCATTTTCATGTCTAGGAAGGAGGGACATTAGAACATTAATACAGATGAGCTCCAAACCCAAAACTCAAGAGATACAAGTATACAACGTGTGTAAGTGTTTGGAGTCATAACTCATCAGTGGAGGCGTGGATATGGATAGTAAGAGAAAAGACATGTGGGGCCCCAATGTTAACCCACGGGTATGTCAGGGTTTGCCCCTCAAATAACTTGCACATGGTGGCCACTCTGCATTACTCCTCCTCTTACCCTTTCTCACAAGGCCCACCACCACCACCACCACCTCTATCAACTTTCAGCCCTTTGCTTTCCAAGACATAGAGAGACCGGCACAGACTATGAAAGTGGGTCAAAGATTGCACTTTTGCTTTCTCTTAAGTCTGAAAGTGGGTCGGTTTTCCGGTTCATCTGTATGCATAAGAAATCCAAAATCACAATATGGTTTTTTTCAGGGTGGAAGAATTGGTCGGTTCGGTTCAATTTTTTCAGTTTAAATCGGTTTCAAACTTGTATCGATAACCCAAAATTATCGGTCCATTATCCAGTTGTTATCGGTTTGATTTGGTTAATAGGTTCTTATTCGTTCAATATCAAGTTAGTAATGAGTCAGTTTCGATTTTCTATATATATATTAATAAAAAAAAATAGATTAAATATGCTCTCATGGTTCCATTATTGAGTTTTGACCGGTTACATATATTGGATCTATTTGGATCAGTCAGCTGGTCCGGTTTTGTTTTCATCAGTCAAAACCGGCCCAAGTCTGGCTCTGAACTAGTGCAAATGTAATTCCTTCAATTAAGGGTGTCAAAATTGAATCCAAACAGAAAATCGAAATTGATCTTCCAAAAATCAATATAAATGATCATGAACCCCGTTCGAAGCGATAAATAGAATAAGACAAAAAAAGCACATGGATGGAGTAAGATATTGTTCCCGTAACCATGGATCAGAAATAGACCAGACTATCGTAAATGTTTGAAGTGATTGAATGGGTAAAGTATGATTTATCGGCCAAACATGTTTACAAGAGGAAAAAAAAATCTTCTTCTATTGCCCAACCCGCCATTTATGCATCAAACAGACTACGATACATCGGTGTGCAAAACAATATCCAAACCCATCCAATGGATGACTGATATAATTATAATCCCTTGAAGAGAGTTGATAACCATGGGATGGACATGCAAGTCAACTTTGTAGCTTGTATTATAAGTAGTGCTTACGATTCATCTTTCTCAACCACAGACACTGTAGTACTTTACTGATTGAGATGTTGAGTGATAAGTCATTCATGTCGACATTATAACGTATTTGAAGGAATGGGTTTGATTTAATCAGATAAGGCCATAATTTGTGGCCAAATATTAATAAGGACCTCCTCTATTCTTTCATTTCTTACCTTTATATCAATGATTTATAAATAGGAGGCATCCCCACATATAAATAAAGACACCCCTACAGGATTAAACCATCTCACTTTTCATTTCCTTTGAGATACGAATTATTTTCTATTGTCTCACAATTCTCTTAGAACTCGATCACTTCAATAATTCGAGTTATATGATTGTTTACATTCAGAGTACTGACTTAGGCATCAGTCACCCTCAGGTCTAGAACCCAACCTCTCCAGCCTACTTCTCTTCTATCTTGAAGGTCATCCAACTTACAACTAGAGATAGTAAAAGAATTCCAAAAAATTAATTGTATAAATCTTGACTTTGGGTCTACCCTGTTTACCTACTCAAATTAACAACCACCCATGACCCATTTTTATTATAGAGTTGGTTGATAAACCAAACCAACAGAATCCAACACCAGAGTAGGTACCCGAAGATCAACTATACAGAGCAAAATTTCATTGCTTAGAAAGATTGGATTTAGTGTGATGATGATGAAATAAAAAAAGGGGTTTGTGATGAAGATGATGCTAGGAAAGATGAAACCCATGATAGAGTGGAGAAAACATTACTGAAGAGACCCTTAAATGGTTGAAATAACCAAGAGTTTCAGTTGTACTTAAGGGCAAAAACGCACTGTAATTCACAAAGATGTGACCATTGATCTTTTTGTACAATCCAGGTCTTCCCAGAAAACAGGGGCTCTCAATAACTTGAGATCAACATAATGAATTAACATGGTTTCAGAAAAGATAAAAACAATCCAATACAGAGCTCCCCTGGTTCGATGTATCTGGTAAGTATTTATCCAGTTTCTTAACCAGCCAAACGATTGTACAGCTTAAATTTGTTGAAGATTAAATCTATTAACCAGTCCTACTGATTATTTTGCAATAGGTAGGAGTAAAGCAATTACAACTTGTTCTTCTCATATTCACCAAGTACTAAAAGGTTCCTCTGTATTTCATACACAGTTAAAATGAACCAAATCTTCATTTTAGATAAAACAGTTGCAAGCCTCTCTGCTCACATAAAGGCCAATTTCCTGGTCATGCAATGAATTTGAACATCTCTGCTAAGGTAAGAATCCCCTGTTCACCATTGCCATTATAGCAAAAATATACCTGAATAACCCCTGTTCATGAATGAGAATCATTGTATTTCTTCTAGGTTCGAAGAGCATCATTAGTAATGGACCCAAAGATGGATGTAACTGAACGTTGAGCCTTGGGGCTATGAGAAAGTAAAGTTGCCTAAGTCATATGACAGATCCATGGATTTGAAATTTGAAAACTGAAAACTTCTTTTTGTTTTTCCTTTCAGGAAGTGAATAAAGATGCAGCCTTTTGTTCAATTTGATCAGAGTAATACATGAGCTTCTTTGGATTCTTTTCTTTTGAGGTTTTTCATTGTATTCCTTTACATTTCACAAGGAAGGATGCCAGTCAACAAACAAAGAATGCTTAGGGATATGAAATTTTCAGCCTGACTGCAAAAAAGGGCAAAAAGGGATTCAACAACTCAATAGTACCATTAAAAAATCAGAATCTTTATTCAAGTTGGTGGATCAAATGATTAGGAGAGCCCAATTAAGAAATAAAACCGCTCTTTACAACTAATAGCAAATAAGATACAACAAAAGCAAATCATGCCCAATAATAACAGTTGCCAATCTTTATCAAGATTCAAGATAGCCCTGCAGTTGGATTTTTAAATAAAAACACAGATAATAAAGAAATATGGCCAACAAGTCAAAAGAACATACTTAATAAACATTCACTTTAACTTTGAGCAGAAAAACCAACAAATGTACATAGAAAATTTACAGGCACCAGAAGCAAGCAACAGCTTTTCTTTCCACACTTCTACCTGTCTTTTTACTGCAAATGCCATCATCCCCTTTCCTTCCACATTATCTTCACCAGTAAAATTTCACAAAACAACACAAATTCATCTTCCAAAAAAGCAAAGAAAAAATGATGCCAAAAATCCCCAACAGGAAAAAATATATCAAATTAAATTTAATAGAAAGAAAACTTTGATTTCTAAACAAAACCCAAAATGTTCAACTCAATCTATATGATGATGCTCTGAATTTCTGATGATGAGATGGGACTTGGGAGGCAGTAATAATCGTAGGTCAGCTTCTTAAAGATCTTCTATTTCTCATCTTGAAAATTTTGGGTTCATCTGATTGAATTCCACCACCTCATGGACGATTTAGAATTAGAGTGAACTCAATCTGAAGAGGGCTTGGTCTTGAACCTGTAAAGGAACTTCTTCTTCTTGGAGCTGGTGTTGTCAATGGTGAGCACAACCTTTCCTGGCTCGCCAATCTTGAAGCTGTTGGACAGCACTGGTTCATCGGTGGGTGCTATCTTCCATGTCTTCTGAATAACAACAGTGTAACCATCTTCCGCACTTGGGGCAAATTCAGCACTATAGCTAACATCCCAACCAATTACTCGAAGCTCCCAAACGAGAAGGCATGTCTGCAGGCAGATCATTAATCTAAATTAGAAATAATAGAAATCTTAACCATAGAAGCAAACTATCAATTAGCATTTCTTGAATCAGACACAAACATATATTCTACTTTGATATTCCTCCAAATCAATTTACATAATTGGAATGAAGTAGAAAAATAGAACCCACCTCAGAAACGGGGATTTCAACAGTATGCTTGGATGTGGGCTTTACAGTGACTTCAATGGCAGCATCAGCCATGGAGAATTCTTGCTCTCCTTCCCTGCTCAGACCCCCGTATTGAACTGGAACTTGTTCAGGAGCTATGTATCTATTAAACCCAGAAACAAAAGAGAAACAGAGATATTTAATCACATAAACCAGGAAACAAAATAAAGTAAAACCAAGTAAGAAAGTTGAAATCTTCACTGACTTGAAAAGGGTTTCCGAGGATTTGGATGGTCCAGCAAAGACAAACTTGCTCTTGGTTCTCTGGGTCAGGAAGGGACTCATCATCCGATTAAAGGCAAGATACCACCAAGGAACATTGATGAAGACCTGAACAATCGCCAAAATCAAAACCAACAAGTGGATCAGAATTAAAATTTCAACTAATTAGGTCCTTGAAATCAGATCGTTAGCCAAGAAGATGAAGAAGAAGTACCTGTTTGGCGACGAACTCAGGGTAATTGTCCTGAAGCAACAAAAGGGCTTGCCTTGTAGCCAGGCGAAGCTCCCGCTTTGCGAGTCCAGGAGAATTCTTGAGATCATTAATCTGAACAATCGTGCAAGTCCCACTTGGGCTAAAATCAAGCTTCTGAATGCTCTTCTCAAGGAACTGAATCCTCCACTTCAGGAACTTCTGTCGTTTCTCCTCATCAGAGAAGGCCTTCTGATACAACTCTTTGTTCTGGAACTCACCGTAAACGTTGTAACACACAGGATGACCTTCCTTATCAAACCCGTGCATGAACACCGCCTTCTCCAGATCATTACCCAAATCTTCTTCAAGGAGAGTCTCAATTCCAAACTCCTTCCTCCACGCAACAGTGTTCTTAATCATCACAAACGCGTCCTTCACCTTGAAGTCCCTGGCACGGAGGAACTTCAGAAGGATCGCATCGCTCCGCTCGTCTGCAAGCAAAGGGACTCCCCATATCGACACCTCCTCCGGGGGCGGAGGTGGTGGCGCAGCCGCATCGGCTATCTCTTCCTCTTTTGTCTCAGCAGGGGCTGCAGAAGCCTCTCCCTCCGCTTCCTTCTCTGGCACCGCCACTGCCGGCTCCTCAGCCGGGGCTACGGGAGCAGAGACTGCCACGATGGTCTCTTCAATGGCCTCAACGGTCTTGGCACCGTCGTCATCGACGGAGGTTACCGTCTCAACCACCTCTGCAACCACCACAACCACTGGTGCCTCTGCTTCCGGTGCTGGTGCCAATTCCGGTTCCGGTGGAGTCGCTTCTTCTTTCTTCTCTTCTTTCACTTCATCCGTTGGTGCCGGTTCTGAAACTTCTCCAGCCTCCACCTTCGGGGGCTTTTCCGCCTCGGGAGCAGCTTCTTCGGTAGTAGCCGGTTTTTCCTCAGCAGCAGGAGCCGCTTCAGTCTCAGCCTTCTTCTCCTCCTCTGCGGGCTTCTCTTCCTCCTTCGGCGCCGGTGGAGCCGGTGGAGGAGCGGTGAACTCGTTTTTGTTAAGAGCTTCCTGGATGAGCTGCTTCAGCTCTTCAAGGGCTTTCTTCTCTGGATCAGGAAGATCGGAAACAACGTTGGTCTCCTCCTGGAAAGTCTCTTCCTCAGCAGCCTCTGACTTCTCAGCCTCTTCTGTAGTAGCAGGAGCAGCAGCTTCTTCAACAACAGCTGGCTTGGTAGGCTCCTCCATCTCTGGAACCTTCGACTCCGGTGCCGGTGGTGAAGCGTCTTTCTCAATTGCAGTTTTCTCAGTCTCAGCCACAACTACTTCCTCTGCTTTCGTCTGGGTTTCTTCTGCCATAGTTGAAGATGAAGAATCTGAAAATCTACAAAAACGGTTTCTGGGCTTCTTCAATCAATAGGGAAGGAACAAAATCTGAAGATGGAGATTTGATTGGAGTGAATTTGGCTTCTGGGCTTGACGGAGAGGAGAAGAGAAGAGAAGAGAAGAGAAGAGAAGAGAAGAGAATTGAGGAAGTTCTTAGTTTGAAGATTGTGAAGCCTGGTTTGTGAACTTATATGAGAGTGAGAGAGATGAGAACCAGCAGTACCAGTCTGTCAAACTCGGGCAGACAGCTCGTACCCAATCCTTACGTGGGACCCACATACTCTTACAAATTTTTTTTATTTTCTTAAATTAATTACATAACGGCGTTTCCTGCCGTTTTCTTCCCGTTGTGCCGGCGATTGTTTCTTGGGTGGGTCCCATCACCTGTTGAAAGAGTCTGAAAGACAAGAGGTGGACATATTAAAGCTGTGGGTTTCCCATACCTTTTTGGGTGGTTTGATGAAACATCATTTTTTTGGTTTTTATTTTTATTTTTATTTTTATTTTTATTTTTATTTTTTTTAAATTAAAATTTAAAAAATATAAATCAAATATTTTTAGCGGCTGATTTTGTCGTTATTTTACAACTGGCAAAAGAATATATTACTTCCAAATGGACAGTTATATGTGTTTAAATTCAGTTAAATTGACTTACTTAAAAGAAATATTCAGCTAAATTGACGGCTGAGATTAAGCTTAAATGCTTGACAGTGAGGATGGAAAACAGGTCCTAACATCAATTCAAAACCTAACCCAAATCAATAATTAGAACACAACTTGAGTCTCATTTTTGGATTTTTCTAATTGACACCGGCCCATGTTCAGCCCACTTAATATTGATTCTTTTTAGCGTATACTCATTGGGTTATCACGCAACCATAATATATAGGGATACTTTTGATATTTGAGATGGATACTAAGCGTTGGTGTCAACAATTGAAATCAGTGTCAAATAGAATATCTCCTCATTCATTAGCTAAGTATCTAGTGGGGTAGAGGCTACAATGCCATTAGAGTAGGGGAATCTCCCACACCACATCAACGGGAAAAGAAAACGAAAGCTCACATGGAAAGGAGTGATTATCAAGATATGAGAGTGGGAAAGGATTTCCACCTTGGTTCAAGTACTTGAATTGGGAGATGGGGTCGGCTAAATCTAATTTCGTTGCGGATCGATCGGGATCAGCCTCCACAAAACCCTAGCCAAATAGGTACGAGAATCGGCCTAAACTAGGGGTATCAATTTTAGGATCAAATTGGTAGTCCAGACCGAGCCAATCTAAATTAACCCGAAATCAACCAAGACCAAAATAATAGTGGGCATGTTTCGAGTTAGCTTGTTATATTCGGTGCGAGCTAGTCCTAATTAGAACCGTTAAAGCTGACCGATCAAGCCCGAACCGATAAAGCCTGAACCAAATTTCATTCTGGCCTGAATTAAATTGAATGTTAGGGATTTGGACATATGGTGATCAACCCCATCAGCACCAAAGTAACATGGCATCCTTTACCAAGTCAATAAATAGACCCGAAATCGAACCGGACTGAAGTCAACTCGACAACTGACCTGTTATCCACCCAGCCCAAACCTCTTAATGGACATATTTATGTTCCACCTATAAAACCCAACATCGAATCGGCCTAGATAGGAACAGGCACGTTGACACCTCTAGCCTAAACTAATGTGACTCGGGGATGACTCAGGATTGACCTCGACCAATTCCATTGACCTGCAATCCTTAAATAACCGTGATCTCCACATTGAACGTGAGGGGATTTTTTTTTCTTCCTAAATTGAGACTAAGATAAGTTTTGATGTGATGGTAAAATTATCATATTACAACCTAATAGTCATAGATTGAGACAACCATTGAGACTAAGAGACTGAGACCAGCTTTGTAATGATGGAAAATAAGCATGAACTGTGAACCCAACCCGAGAAGATATAAGGAGGATAATATATATATATATATATATATGGAGATATTAAATTGATGGCAATGAGATCTCCAACTTGATTCACAATACCAAACCCATCAATTAAACTAGTTCACTTTCCCTATTGCCAACTGTACTATTGGGTTTCTTTGTTTGAGCTTTGGATTTGAAATGGAAAACTTAAGAAAGGGTTTGAAAAAGATAGAAAGTTAATATTAAACAAAACATGGAGTGTGGACTGATTCAAATGGGTGTACCAAACCCGTACGTTTAGCCTTCCCCATCACCATCATTAACTTTGGTTCTCTCTCTCTACATTGTCATGCTTAATGTCTTTATTAATGTCTGTCAAATTTAGATTGGTTTTGCCTCTGAAAAAAAATGATTAATTTGAACCAAAGTAACAACCTACAAGGCTACAATGATCCAATTGAGTTTGGATAGAGTTGGTCAATAGTATCAATTTTAAAAGTCTTTGTATGCTAATAATCTATATATATATATATATATATATATATATATATATATATATATATATATATATATATATATATATATATATATATTTAGGAATTTTTTATTTATAAAAAATGTTAAAAAAATATCCTTCTTAGGTGTATGAGATTCTCTCTATGTGAGGGCCACTCTTTTTTTTCTCTTTCCGCATGTTAGATAGGTGAACTACCGACCAACCAAAGAATGCCATGTGGTATCACATAGAAACTTCTGCAGCTATCCTAATTAAGATTCCAGATGTCTTGCCACATACCCCATAAAGGATGATTTCAACATCTTCAATGGCCCTAGCTTGATAAGAATTCAATCTTACCTTTTGAAATTAGCCCAATCTTACCTTGTGGAGCTGGTTATTACAATCTTACCTTATGAAGTCCACCAGATCTTACCTTATCTGGTTCAATCTTATACGGGAAGAATTCAACCTTACCTTATCTAGCTCGTGCTTGCACTCCTTAAATAGGGAGCAACCCCCATAAGTTTAGACACATCACTTTTGACTATTCATATTACCTTGTTTTCTACTGCCTCTTCTCTATCTCGAAACTTGGCTCTATTAAACGATCGAGTTCTACGGTTGTTTGCACTTTGAAATACTACCTGATATGGGAAAATATGTCCCCCCCAATCGGGTCCCGACAAGTGTACACTAAAGTCCGAGCAAGAAGGACCCCATTCACATCACCAGTCCTAAAAAGCTGAGACAAGAGCAGCTCCAAATGAATCGAAACCACCGATGAGAATAGTGAAGAAGGATTGAAAACTCGCTATCACGAAGGCCTCGCAAGGAGTGCCTCGGAGCCTTGCGCTCTCGAAGGCTCGGAGGCTCGCGGCCCTATGGCCTCGGAGCATCCCCAGGACAGAGGCCTCGACACCTCATTAATATAGAAGCCTCGATAGCTCTTCAACATAGCAGTCTTGGCACCTCTCCAAATGGATCCTATCATATAGATCCACATGTCACAGACTAGTTGTACTGTAACGTATGTGTGGGACCCACATTAAATAAATTCAAATATCAAACTCCCCCCATATATCCACCAAGAGAAAGTCAACAGAATCCTGAAAAAAAAATCTTACAGTCTAGATAACTCAGCAGAAGATCGTCTGATCTCCAAATCAATTGGCGTAAATCACGCCCCAGGGAGGACATTCTGCCACGATAAAAGAAATGTCCAGCTCCCACATCTGGGTCACTCCCAACCTATAAATAAATGAACCATACCTAGGTAAACACACAAACATTTTCTAGAATTCAAGTTCAGAGCAAATTAGTTACACGAATCCCCTTAATACGAAGGGACAGTCTTCTTTACCTGTCACATATTGTTTGTCCCTTGAACTGACTTAGGCATTGGAGTGGTCAAAGGGTGTTTCCACCCTACCATCACTATGGTGTCCTCTTTTTCTTTTACAAGAGTTACAAGCGAGCTAATGACAATCCGGTTTGAGACGATAACACTACCTTAGGCATCGGAGTTGCCTCAGGGATAACCCGACCTTCTCTGTCTCTCTTCCTCATCTTTTGCAGGTACATTTCACCTCGAAGGAAGGTCGTGTGGATTTCGACGTCAACGCCTCATATTGGGGGAGCAGGTGTGGGAAAGGGGTGGAGCCATATTAGGACTTAGATTCATACTAATACAAAGATGGTTATAGACATCAAACTAATTTAATTTGATTCTCTTTTTAATTTTTTAACCTCTTGCTAAATCTAAATTTCAAATGACATCTTTCAAGAAGCCAAGTGATGTGCTAAAACAATAACTCCAAAGAACCACTTAATTCAATTGACATCTAAATCAACATAACACACCTAGAGTTCGAGAAAAATTTACTTGGATCGTATGTTGTTGTGCAGCCCTTATAGTTGCATCCAAGCCATTGAAATGCATTGGGGCACGTGTAGATGCACTCTCAACGCCCAGATGCAGCTGCAGGGGGCTGCATGGATGCAAGAAATCCAAGTCCGAGAAAAATAGATTAATCAAATCTTCAAGTTGAATGAATGATCAGCTTAGGTAACAATCTGCTCATTCGAATCATGAGATATTAAGATGCTAGGTTTACTTAGATAAGATGAATTGACTTTCAAAATACCATTGTTAAGTATCATTTTCAAGGTACTAATTTTAAATTAGATGAAGTCTTTTACAAGGTATATTTGTGGGGTAGGGGGATTTATTTATTTATTTATTTGAATCTTAATTGTCTTTTTGGACTAAAAAAATGTATCAATGTCTAAGTTATTTTTAAGAAAAAATTTCATCTAGACCCCATCAAAGATTATTAACATCATCTATACCCACAAGAATACAAAAACATCATCTACACCCCAAAACTTTGGCTGTGGTAATCAAAGAAATCCATTTCGTCAGTTGATTCCCGTTAGATGCTGACGTCAAGTGAATTGAAATATTTTAGAGACGACAATACCCTTTTGGTCTGTTGAAAAAATCATTATACCCTGTTGATATTTGTTACCCTACCTTGAACAATGTCATTTTCCATTCTCTTTTCTTCTCTGTTGAGTTTCTATTGAGTTTGAACAGGGCCATTGCTGAGACATGTCAGTCAATCTTCCATACATGTTATTTCCAGATGATGTGAACCTCACAATTTGTTGTACACAAGCCATCGAAGGTGTAATCTCTATGCTGGCTCAGCCCAGAGCAAACATCTTGCTTCCAAGACCTGGATACACCTACTATGAAGGTCATGCTGCATTCAGTCATCTTGAGGTTCACCATTTTGATCTTGTACCCGACAAAGGTTGGAAATCGATCTTGATGCTGTGGAAGCTCTTGCAGACGAAAATACCGTTGCCATGGTTATTGTCAGCCCTAGAAATCCCTATGGGAATGTCTTCACTTACTGGTTCAGACTGTTCCACTTGGCATACTATCTAGGTAACGTGAATCTGGAGAAGAACTATGTGAGAGGACGAGGAGGTGATGACCAATCGACTTCATGGAGAGCATCGATCAGATCTGCCATTGTTACGTTTCCCCAATCCATCTATGCTCTATAAAATCCTAGAGACCGTTCACCCAGCCCGTGGAACTCAATTCAGAGAAAACGAAAATCTATAAATTTGAAGAGGTTTTGTCGACAACGAACCACACAGAAACCCCAAAACAGAATAGCTTCTCCGTTTTTACATTTGCCTTTGATGGGTCTCAATCCTCAGAAATACCTCGGCACCATTCGACAACAACTCCATTACCCCTATTCCATTCTTTGTACTGGTGTCATTTTTTCGGCATAATATGCCAACAAATCTCTTCATCCCCGTCTCCGTGATGTTCTTGCATCCTTGAATCTCAAACTTGGTCCGCCTCGAGCAGCCCTGGGAGATGGCGATCAAGCTGCATCCGGTAGGTCTGCGGAGTTCTTGATGGACAATGATTTCTGAGCACCTCTGCATAGCGCAATGCCATCGAGCTGGATTTCAATGGTTTGTAGATCCCGTGGAATTGTCCCAGCTTGAGGGATCTAAGCCTGGAGCCTCGTTTCCAACGAATCTCTATTTTCTCACCAGCAGATTGGATCAATTTTTTTTTCCAGTTCAGTAGATCTGATTTATATGCAATTTTCAAATCGATATTACAGCGGCTTCAGTTTCAGATCGAGTTTCACGTCGCCGAAGAGGAAGGCGGTTTGAAAACATAAGTTACATTTGAAGGATAAACTACTAAATGAACATAATTTTTTAATCTTTCAATTTATAATTTGAGGGGTAAAATTGTATGTATTTCAACAAATTTAATGATTTCTGTCAATTAAGTGGACCTAGGTGATGTTTTTACATTCTTGTGGGTGTAGATGATGTTAAGAATCTTTGATAGGATCTAGATGAAATTTTTTCTATTTTTAAATTTGTCAAAAGCGTGGGGGAGAGAAGCAGTAGGTAACCATTTTCAAAATTAGATTCTTAACACTTTCGATTTATTAATAAATGACACGTTAGCAATTATTGATTTGATTTGATTTGATTTTATTTCATTTTGTCAAAGAAGAACTATTCATTATAACGCGTAAAGCTCATGGCTTCTTACCAAAAAAAAAGAAAGAAGCTCATGGCTTGTGCAATACAGATATCAAACAAACATGGAGTGCACAAGGGCAAACTATTGAATACGTAACTGACAGGACTTACTATTAATCTCCTTTGAAAAACATAATTAAAGAAAATTTTAAGGTATCCCTCAAACCCATAAAAGAAGCTTCTCTTACTCTCTTATTTCAGGTTTCTTGTAAAATTGTTTATGATGTAATATCATTAAAGATTTTTTTTTTATATTCATTATTTTAGATCAAGAGTTGGAGATTTCTAAGAATTCTGAGAAAGAATCGCATCGTATGCTTTCTTTATAATATTTAAATACTTGAAATAGAATGTAAAAAAAAATTTGTGATGTTATTTTTAATGCTCTCTTTGATATGTATTGTAGAATTAATTATATAATACATTATGACATATGTAGTTGTTTGGTATGATTTATGTTTATTTATATTTAAAAATAAATTGATATAATCTAAAATCTATAAATAAGTTAGAAGGTGTTTATCATTATTGTGATAATCTATTATTATTTCTTTATGTCCAGTGGTATTAAATCGTTATTATTTATGTCTCCTAATTTATTTTTATAAATAATTTATAATAAATTATTCATAAACATAAATACAAGACTCTCTTTGGTATAGTTTATATTTATGTTTATGAGTTAATTATAATAAATTATTTATAAAAATAAATTATATATCATGAATAATAATCATTTACTACTACTAGACATAAAAAGAAATAATAAATTATCACAATAATGATAAACACCTCAAAACCTATTTGTATATTTTAGATTATATCAATTTATTTTAAGTATAAATAAGTACCATAAATCATACCAAACAAGTACATATGTCATAATATATTATGTAATTAATTCTATTATACATACCAAAAAGAGCTTAAACTACATGAAAGAAAACCTAATACCCTTTCTCATCTCTCAAGTTTAGCTTAATCAAACAATATTAAATTAAAAAGAAATAAAAATTAGAACCATTGATTTAAATACAAAATAAAAAAAATAAAAAAACCAAACTTTAAAACCTCAACCCACCTTCATATAACCGATATGAATGCAACTCTATTTTTTCCATTCCCAATTGTAGAAACCTTGCTTCTTTTCCGTCCAAAATAATTGAAAATGCCCCACCATTAAGAGTTGTTATAATTCAAAACAATTCTAATTCAAATAGTTTATAATTAAAATTTTTTTTTTTTTGGGTAATTATCTAATGCCTCTAAGGCAACTC
Organism: Protea cynaroides; assembly: GCA_028583415.1. Classification (NCBI taxonomy): domain Eukaryota; kingdom Viridiplantae; phylum Streptophyta; class Magnoliopsida; order Proteales; family Proteaceae; genus Protea; species Protea cynaroides. Next base: position 29,255,392 of record CM053272.1, read on the forward strand.
CTCCTAAACCGAATACCACAATAAGGATTCATAAAAGTAAAACCCTCCAACAAGTCGGTTCTAATGGAGCAATTAATACTTTGCATTCATATTCAATGACTTTTCTCTCATTGGGAAGGAAAAGAGGGAGGGGATCTAAAATTGTAATGGGTGTATCATTAGGACTTTTTAGAATGTCATATTCATGGTTTTAGGTATTTGTATCGGATTGACCGTATTAGTATCTGTAGCCGTTGATATGGATATCAGGTCGATACTAAGCAAAGAAGTTTTTGATTTTATCCAGTCTTAAATGCAACAGGACTCATTCATTCAACACTTGCTTTCTCTCGAGAGGGCTCTATACAAGCCCCTATGCTTCTCTTGGCCAGAATAATGTTCGAAAAAAAAAAAAAAAAAAAGTTGGCTCCTCACCCTATCAACCGATGAGCGGCCTCCTCACCTCCCATGGCAGCCTCATTCGCTTCATTGAGCTGTAGAATGGAGCAGGGGTGAGACTTTGAAAGCGCTACACCCACCGTCCTTGGCTATTAGTTACTGAGCTCTTACTATAGCTCAACGAGCTAGGGCCTCTTTCTAGCTCTTGCTCGCGCATTTGGGCTCTACTTCATTATTTTTCAAAGAACTCCTTCCCTGGTTACTATTCGAATTCATTCCTCTCGACTGATCACAAATCACCCTCCACTCATCGGCCACCCTTTGGTCAAATCAATGAATTAAGGACATTGTTGAATGCTAACTGAGTGCTTCTAAGTTAAAGGGAAGCACCATACTCGATTTGATCAAGAATGGATACCATTTACAATGTTTCGTTGTTGTCCCTCCCACCTGAAACCTGCAACCGGTGTTTTTTTTTTTTTTTCTCTTTTTCGATTTTCGATATTTTCTCCTTCATAACTCTCTCATTTTTCACCTTGAAAAAGGGTTTTAACTCCCATCTCTCATCGAACTTCTACAAAATGAAAATTTTCAGATTGCATAAAGAATGAAGGATGTAAATTTGTAATGAATGAAGCCTTCCTCTATCTTCCCCTTCCATACCCATTATCCCTCGGAAGAAGTCCAATTGCATGAAGGATGCCCATCTTCCAGGCTAAAGTGCATTAATTTCTTATTTTCCAAACAGCTATATAGATTTTTGTCCATTTTATTTCAAACTTTTTTATTTTTATTTTCTTAACATTCAATCAAAGGCTAAATCAGCCTAACTTTCCATTAGCTTCAACAATCAATCAATGAATCTTTTTTTCCATCTAAATCCCACTCAAACCTGATCAGAATCTTTTGATAAATTGGGGGAAACCGAAAGGACAGGAAAACAGATTATTTGAAGATATGACTGACGAAAGCTGAAAACTCTGCTCTGATGACAAAATTGATAAAGACAGAGGGATTCCCATAGAAAGTCAGTCCGCACAGATTTCCCGTAATATCATCTCCCGATTTAAGGAAAGCAAAAGAATGTTTTTTCAGCATTTATTTATTTCAAACCCACACACCAATCACAGCCGTTGATTCCACCCAGAACAGTATTTTGCCACGTCAGCTCAAGAATCCCGTTGCCGCCGTCAAATCTAATAAAAAAACACAGAAATAAAAAATAGAAAAAAAAACCGTTACCGTCAGACATAACGTCGTTGCTATTAAGGGATGCAGAGACAGTTATAACGTTCGGCGTATCCTAAGAACAGAAAGGCCGTAATGTAATGGTAATGGTAATGGGAGAGAATCATGTTCCAACCATGTCAGAGGCCGTGCCGCCGTAGACTGTAGCCCCGTGCGAGAGTGGTACGTGGGTCCCACTGACATGCACTGCCGTGATTCTCTCTGATTACGTGGGTCCCACTATTTTATTTATATTATTTATTTATTAAACAAAACGACAAATCTATCTTGTTATAAAAATGGTGCAGACCACCGTAATATGTGGAACGTGGTTTAAGTACACGGAATCATCAACGGATCCGTTGACGATTCCGATCCGGTTCCATATCGGATCATATCGGTTCCAAAAAGAAATGGATAGCCAAATAGATGGATCCGCATCCTCTCCTCTGGGAGGACAGTGGAAACCTATCCCAGATGGTTACCACGTGGCTCTCAGTGAATTTGAGATCCATGACCCAACCGACAAGCTAAGTCGACAGAGGGTATCGGCTCGGACGTGGGTCTCAGATTCACAGAGAACCACGTAGCAATCATCCGAGATAGGTTGCCACTGTCCTCCCAGAATCACTGGAAAGAGACGATGTAAATCCCAAATAAAGATATCTCCATGTGAGAGGGTATAGGAAACGTTGTTGGAAAAGTTTTTTTTACCCTTTCATATATTATTCAAGAACGAATATTGAGTCATAATAATTTTGTTGTCTAAGCAATCAAATTTCAATTTTTTAGTCCTTCAAGTAATACATGTTTAAAAATTTTAATATGAATGGTGTTGCTGTAAGAAAAAAAAAATAATTGTTACACAATAATGTAGCAATGATGATTTTATTTTATTTTTATTATGATATAGAATTGATGAAATTAAATATCTATAAAATAGATTTTATTTTATTTTTTTTATTTGGGATTTCTTACTTTAGTGTCTCCAAAGGCAATTTCTATATTGCTCAAGATACATGGGAGAGGAACCAAGGAAGTGTCTAAAGCTCTAATCTAAAGACAAGAGAATCGAACTCATAATCTACTGGTTGCCTGCACTCTATTTATGTTTACAAATTTTCAAAACAAATCACATTTTACGTGAATCTTATTTTTTCAATTTTTTCCCTCAAAAAAATAATAAAAAAAAATATATTTTACACAAAAATTTTCTTTTCCCATTTGTCCACATAGAAAAAAATGGAGCCCACATGTAAAACAACAAATTATAAATAAAACATAGGATGATTTTCGTACACAATCAGGGTATCACCCTTCGGATGAAAGTACCATTGTATACATAGACGGCCATATACAAAACCTTTTACCATAAAACATTTATAGTCATTGTGTTGTGAAAACGTATTTGGGATATTTTCATTTGCATTAAAATTAATTTAGTTTAAACCATGGTTTAATAATAGATTAATCTCCTACAGCCTAAGATCCCACATAGTTATAATTAGAATCAATTGGAAGGATTAAATTTTAATTAATGTACAGAGATATACTCAATCATCATTCCAAAGATTGGACTTAGCATTATTTATTTTTCTTATATTTTAAAATAATAAAAATAGTTGTGAAGAAGAGGAATCCAAATGTGACAACCATTATAATTGATATAACAACAAAAAAAAAACACATAGAGAAAGTGAGGGACAAATGGTAGGGATCCCATCTTCATGGTGAATCCCACTTCCCATACAGAAATGGGTCCCACCACTGAATGTTTGGGTTGTTTTCAAACACCCCAAGGCCCATGGGCTGAATTAGGGCCCAGAAAGTGCTTAGGATTCTATCCAAGATTTCCGTCCAACTTTGGCAGAACTTTAAGGCAGACAGACAGCCACCTTTAACTGACACACATGGGAATAAGAGGCCCTAAAATGTAAAAATAATAGGGTTTTGTCTATTTAATTAATATATATTATTTTAAGGGGGGTGAGGTGGGAAATAGCAATGATTAAGGAAGCTTTTGAGTTTTGACAGTGAGATGACAACGTTAGCTTTGCTTATCTCCAGCTGTCATGAATAAATCATTGAATTTCAAATACCTGTTTTTTAAATTTAATATTAAAAGAACATGATAAAGTAAGATCAGGATCAAAGTGGAGATTCTGTAGATGACTCTCAGGCTGTCAGATTGGAATAAATGGAAGGAGGACTTTACAGCTTGTGGGTCCCACAAATTTATAAAGTAAGGAAAGATATGAATACAACTACAGAAATAAAAAAAAAAAAATAAGATTGATGGGGCCCACCACACCATATACTATTGTATTGTAATGTCTTGCTTGTAGGGTTTTGCTTTCTTGAGAGAGATTCCTTCCTTTGTATTATATGTGGAAAGAGGACCACCTTGAAAACGACAGGGTGGACGTATTACGTCATCCACTGGGTGACAGTTAGATTTAGGGTTTTGCAACTGTCATTTCAACTGTAATAACGGTTACATGGCTTCATGTTGAGCAATTGAAAGAAGGTCGTTATCCAAGAAAAGTTCATTTTCTGTGGCCATCATTTTTTTGAGATAAATATTATGGCCCATGAATTTATTCCACAGTATTGGAATGGGTATCGATACTCGTATCAATATCAAATACAGGTATATATTTTTGTATCGATATTCGTCTCAAAATGATATCGTATTAAATACGATCCATATTGGTATTACTTAAAACCATGCTATAGCCACCATTTACATCCTTATTGACAAAAGTTCAAGTGGATAATGTATTACATGGAAATATGATTTATGTTAAGGTTCCTAGAAAACATCTTTCCCCTTTATTTAAAGTCATCTATTTAATTTTTTTTTTAAATTATTGATTTTTGTAAAAATCTTATATTGTCAACATTGGAATCTTATTGAATTCAAATTTGAAATTTTTTTTTATAAAATTTGAAAATAATTAGAGTACAGTAGAAGTTACTTGTACACAAAATTTAAGATTCAAGTATGGACCACGTGGTAAATATTATGTCTGACCACGTAATGTCATATGGTGAGAGTCATGTGATAGAATGATAGACCACCCTTTATTATGTGGTTTTTATACTGAAAAATAAAATATTTGTAGACTAACGCTAGGTTTTGCATCGTGAAAGAGTGATAGAAAAATTTTGATTATTTGAATATTTTAAAAATAATCCCGATCAATTATTTTTTAAATTTCAAACTTAAATTCGAACATATATCATCCTCTCACGTATTGACACATTCTTTTTCTTATTTAAAAATATTAATTTTTTTATTAATTTTTAAAATCTTACTTCACCATTTACCAATTCTATTTCCTTAAAACTTAAGGAACTTCTAGATTCATTTGTGGATAAGATTTTTACTCTATCTATTATGCCACATGGCAAATAATTGAGCTAATCTATAGAAACCCTACAGACCAACTGGGTTAGAAAAAACTTTATTTAAAAATTTCTGATGTCATTTTATTTTTTACATAATATAGTAATGTCAAGTTCTCTTAGAAATGGCCAATCCAAATAGGTCCTTGCTTGGTCTATGTTTGGTTCATACGCAGTGTGAGATTTTTTTTTATATTTTTTTATTATTTTTTTGATTAAGTCAGATGGATATCCATTCATTTTCTCATTCTGGTGAGGTGGAGGATTGCCTTTTGGGTTCTAGATGGTTCTTTTCATGGTGACTAGAGAATTGAGAAAGCTAATTTGTGTCCAAACAAAGGCATCTTGAATAGACAAGGTGGACTCAGTCCACTTGACTCATTCAATTATAAGTCATTTTTTGTACCTAAAAACCCTTAAAAGACAATGACTAGGCTTATGAGTTGGGGTTTAAATCAGTCGGAGTCTGTAAACGTGTATATTAATACATTATTATATTTGTCAGATGAACTCCAATCATTGAATCATGATTAGAGAGATTGAATAACATGAAATAATCTTTTTCCTATTAGTTGATCATAAAATAGAACTTTTGCCCATACAATTGAGAGAAAACCATAATGTAACAATCTTTTGAAATTTATTTTAATTTTTAGTTTTCATTATAATTTTTGTTATTATTTAATGAATTCTTTGGTTGACTAAACCCCATTATTAAACAAAAAAATATCACATTGTGGTGAGCATTTAGGTTTTGATACGTGGGATGCCCTGGAGTGTACAATCTTTTGGGAAAAAAATATATTTAAAATAGTAGAGAGAAATTTATTTATTTTTTTAATTATTTATGATTGCAAAATGTATGAGTATCCGAAATAGCCAGCACATTGTTATAAAGACAAAATTTTTAAATTTATTTAGGCCAAGCACAATAGGGAACAAAATAATTTGATATACATTTTCCCTGAAACCTTAATCTTGAAACCTTAATCTATAGGAGAACTGGTGCTTCAAAGTAGAGATTATTTATCAATTGATCAATATATGGACATTTTATACTGAAACACCTACAATGTCACGTTGCTTCCAATAATTTTTTTTTTCTTTCTTTCTTATAAATAAATTGGTTAAGATAGTAAATAATTAATAGGGACAACAAATGAATTTAAAACCTTACAATGATGTAGATAAATCATCAAAAAAAATATAAAGTTTAGTAATTTCACGGAGGAAGGACATGGTTTGGATTAGTCATATGGGAAAATTCACATTCAAATTCTATAATTTATCATCAGGTCAATCTAAATGTAACTGAGGTGACATTGGTATCTCAGCTCTACATCCAATAAGGGTATTTTTGATATTTAAAAGAATGAGTTGTTAAGATCTAGTGACATAAATATACGTCTAAGTTGTGCTCAGCATTTAGGTTTGGTACGTGGGTTGCACCTAGAGCATACAATCGTGCACCAAAAATCTTTGAGGGTAACAAGGATTTAATTATTTTTAAAGATTTTTCATAATTGCAAACCATATGGGAACCTAAAGTAGGCATTCCAACACTGCCATGACAACAACCTTTTTACTAATTTGGGCTAAGCTCATTAAGGAACAAAATAATTTGATATGCATAACATTAAATTGGAGGAACGATATTGAATTGATTTTCACAATGGGCAATACAAGAACAGCTATTTAACATAGGTTTTTAATCTTGGGCAATAAGTTACTCTGACCCAACATATCAATATGGACGATAGTAGGATACATACCCAATGCCACATTAATTTTTTCAAAACAACTAATACCCGTTATGATACCGTAAACTTAAACCATGGGGAAAAAACTTGCACATTGCAATAGAGATTATTTAAGAATTGATGCATAATTCTAATATCTCATGATGATGGATCAATTGCTTCCAGGTTTTTTTTTTTTTTTTTTTTTTTTGTGGCCTATAAGTTAATTGGTATACTAAATATTCCAGAGATAATAAATGAATTTGAAAACTTATAATGATCTAGATAACTTATCTAAAAGTATAGTGAAAGCAAGAAAATATAAAGTTTAATATGATCAGGCTTGGATTTTAACTAGATATGGCTGGATCTCAGGCTCAGATGTACTCAAAAGTAATCAAACGCCAACCATGGCTAGCCTGATCAGACCCTTATAATATGATATGAGCCAAGTAAGGACAAATCTGCAATCCTTACAAAATCATTTTATAGGGGAACTTTGCAACAGATGATTAAATTGTGGTTGCCATCAGAACCATTAACGGTTTTTGAGGGATATCCCAAGCCTAACTCTTGGGCCGGACAACTTAGATTGTTCAGATTTCCTACCCACTGGACCAGAACAATCTAAGGTCAAGCTCATTATCAGAACATTTGATTGAGTTTGTTACCTTTCAGCTAGAGATTTCTAAGTAGTAGGGAGCCATCTATAGTCTCAGTTTGGTTGCAAGGGAAATTAAAAGAAAAGAAAAATAAAAATTTTAAACTTAAAAAGGAAATTTGTATAGATATAACACAACATGATTGTATAAACTATTTAAATTTCTAACCATAATCAGTAATGATAATTTATTAGATATGAAATTTATTTTACTTTCTAAATGCTGAAGATTTGAATGCAATGTGAAGTATAAATTACTAACTAAATATAAAATGGTATGGAATTAGTTACATAGTCATTTGATAACATGTGCTCTAATAATTATGAGTTTCCTTTCTAAATAAAACACTTCCCTTCTTTTTAATTCCCCTTGCCACTAATCAAAACCATGGAAAGGGGAACTGAACCACTAATTGAATGTATGATTAATGGGTCAGAATCCCGTAGAATGCACATTCCAAGGATAGTCTCTCAAAATGTATTATGTTAAGGACAAATTTTGGTGTAATGGTAAGATTGTCATATTACAACTTAATCACGAATTCAAAACAAAGAAACCACCTCTCCCTATTGCAAGGGTAAGACTACATATATTCTACCCCTCCGCAAACCCTACAGTAGCAAGAGTTTCATGCATTGAGAAACACACCCTTTTATACTGTTAAATTGATTCTCAAAGCCAGGCATTTACAAAAAAAAAAAAAAAAAAAAAACCGTGAGGATTTTTCCCATCACCAGAATGTATTTGCCGGAGGATCCAGATGCTTAAGCAAGAGGAATTCCTCTCTTACCACAATCTTTTTGTTCTTATAAATGTAACCCCGAATAGATTTGAATGGTGGAAGAGATTCATATAGCTGATCCATGTAGTAGAGAAAAGGCTTTGTCAAGGAGATCCTCATAAATATTGAAAGAAGAATGAGGATCAATCCAATTCTCCCAATATTGAGAGAAAGCCAAGCAAAGAACAAAATCCAACTATTGTCACAAGTATTGAATGGAATAAATATGCACAAGTTTTTCATTATCACTGCTACTTACCTATCATAGTGTCTAAAAAATTTGGCAAAAAAGAACTCAGCAGAGAATTTGATGATAATGCCTTTTAAGCACATTCCCACACAAGTAGCAGCACTCTAAGAAATCAGGGAAGCTACAATCATTTTTTTCCATCTGATAATGTTCATCATTTCTCAACTTTTTTTGTCAAAAGAACACTACAATGATTTAGAGGTTAACATCCCATTTATAAAATATATATCCTGAAAAAAAAATACAGGGAAAAAGATCCCCATGCGATAATGTGGAAATGCTTTCCCACACCATCTCACATGCTCTAACCACATGGATCCCATGTGACTGAATTTCACATTTCCACATCAGAAAACCATTTTGAGTTTAACTGAAACAGATCCAATCCACACCATAAAATACTATCTCCTAGTAATTGGAAAGTTAATTAACACAGGAGGCATGATATGGCAATTCTGGACAATCCACCAGAAAATTGGCCCTTCATGGATTAAAATATTAGTCCCATTAGTCCTATTTTGGATATACAGGTCATGATTCAAATACTAGGGTAGGCACAAGGGGTTCGCCTGAGGGAAAATGGGGGAAAATGCTGACCTCAATCATGATCTAACTTGCACCAACTCTGGCTGAATTTTCTTAAATCAAGAGTCAAGGTGATGTTCCCCCAATACCAACAGTTACACCTGCAGACTTGTAATTAGTAAGGCCTAGGAGAATAATACCGTACACTTAATAGATATTGGCTGAAATACAAAAACAATAAACAGAACCAACACTGCAGGAGCAAGGCTTTAAACTCAGGATTATGGATCAGATCAGCTGGTATGACCCAATCCATGGCAAATCTTTGACCAGTACTTCACAGAAACTTAGTATCAATGGATCAGCATTGGCTGATCTGCCAAATCTTATCCTGATCGTTGACACCTCATGCAGGAGTGATATAAATCAACATGCCCATAACTAATCCAAAATGAAGTATAATTTCAATCATATCATAACTACCCATCAAAAGCATACTCCTGGAACAACTTCCGACCTTCAGCTTGAACTTTGTTTCCTGGTGTTGACCAAGACGGTAACACTCTGCCTCCAGCATTCTTTTGAACTTTCAAGTTTGATCCCATGATATCCTCATCAGATTTGGATTGATCCACATCTAGATCACCATATAAGCATTGCTCATCATAATTTGGACCCTCAGAATCATTATGCTGATCATTTTTTACCAGTTGCCCCTTTGTCACCCTTTTCTTTGATAGGCCAGAACTTTCAATGAAGTCGTCATCTGCCATCATGCCTGAACAAATAATCTTGCTGGTGTCTCTCCTCCTTTTGACTGTCTCACTACTATCATTACTGCCGCTGCTATTCTTCTCCACATCATGGTGATCATTAATGGTAGATTCGATGACTTCCAGCAACCGATCTCCATACTTACTTATCTTTGCCCTAAATCACATCCTCATGTTTAATAAAAAAAAAACTAACTTAATGATTAATAATAGGAAAATTTACTCAAACACCCCTTGACAATTGGTTTACTACACAGAACTACCCTCTCTTGACAAGAGCTACACAGACTACCCCTGAAACAATGTTTTATAACAATATAGTCTACATGGGGTGTTAAAAACTGACGAGAGAAATTTCAAAAAAATTTTAAGACAATACTACCCTTACTCAATGTGAAATTGGAGAACTGCAGAAGCCTCATTCCAGAGATAGATGACGGTATAATTATGTAATTTTACATTTAGTAAGGGTAATATTGTCTTAAAAAAAATCATCAGTTTTTAACGCCCGGTGTGGACTATACTGTTATAAAACATTGTTTCAGGGGCAGTTTGTGTAACTTTTGTCAAGAAAGGATAATTTTATACAGTAAACCAATTGTCAAGGCGGTCTCTGAGTAAATTTCCCTTAATAATAATAATAAAAGTACCAAGTGATAAATTCAAATCAATCAAATCTTACTTTCCAATGCCATTGATCTCAAGAAGTTCTTCTTTTGTCCTGGGAACCCTCTTGCTAATCAGCTGCAATGTGGCATTTCTTAATTCAAGAAGAAAGAATGTCAGAACTCATAGCTGGGGTCAAGAAAGAAAATCTCTGAATGCAACAAGAGGGAAAAAAGATAAATAAACAAAGAACTTACTGAAATATGTGGTACGCCATGACCCCATCACCAGCTTCCTTCAAAAGAGCAGTTCGAAGCATTCGCAAAGAAGAATAAAGTTTTGCTGAGAGATTCTGCAATTGAATGCACACAACCACTTCTAGTAGTTAAATTATATTAATGAAATTAATATAACTTAAGATGGGAAAAAACCAACAAGGAGGAACTTATTTGATGACTTAATATTACCAAATCTACATTTTGAGGTTGTCCAGGAGTTTCGCTTTGTGGGGGGCTCATCCTTCCTGATAACAAGCCTTTTGCTGGAGTCACTCCAGATTTTCTCATCTTAGCTTCTTTTGTGGAGGCTGGGAACCTGCAAGATAGATCAGATCTCAGCACAACAATATGTAGATAGAAGGCAGGGAAGAACAAATACTGATACTGATGATGATCATAGAAGAGTATTATCATTATAGAGTGGTCTTCAAGCTTTCGTAATCTGATCAAATATTTTCCGTAATTTGACTCTATAGCATAATTACTACATACTACTGCCATTGCTCATTTTGACAGAAAGTGGTTCACCCGGGTTGTGGTGTAGTTCTTCATTGCTAGTTCTGAGATCTGCAGTAGACTAAACACTACGAATTTTTTAATTACCCTATTAGCAGATTGACCCAGCGATTTTTGTTCCTAATAATATAAGGAAGAAGTGATTAGTTCATAAAGTTCCTCCTGATTTGGATCCCAACTAAGTTTCCATGTAATATTGACTGCGTGCTAGTCTTTTGTAACTGTACTAAATTCTGCAAGAGAGTCCCTTTGTTTGACCAAATTGACTGACCTATAGGGAACCAACCAGAAAACTATTCACAGACAAGGGTTTTGAATGTTCAATTCTGGTTCAGCAGTTCTATCATTTGATTATGGTTGGTGTACCTGAATTTCCTGTTCTCTGGTTGTGTGAGTTCATCAATTGATCATTCAGGTTATTCTGACCCTACATCATACAAAGTGGTCGCCACTAGGTATGGAGTCAGCCACCCTTGGAGAAGATAGATCAAGTTATGTCTAAGGCATTTAGAAGGAATAATGAAGGCACAGGAGTAAGGAATAAGAGTTCCTCCCCAAAAAAAATAATAATAAAGAAAAGACGAGAATTTTTATTTTTTCTAGGTAAATCATACCTACCTAACATTTACGGTATATACGTTTAAAATACCTAATGTGTTAAACTATGTATCCAAGCACAAATAGTCTTAGTAGGTGTTAACAAATGATGATGAAATGACCAAAATGCCCCAAGTTTCTATATCTATTAAAAAGACTCCAACTGGAAGGATATAGTTCAACATCATGTTTTTACTACTTTTTTTTTAACCTTTAATTTGGACAGTGGTCATTCATATAACATTTTAAATCAAGGCAAATATCATGATATCAATTCAAAGATGTGTTCAAAACACATCCGAGAGAGCAACGATGCAAAATTCTATTCTGATAAGGGGCTGGAAATTCAAGCTTCGAAGAGGATTTCCCAGATCTTTGGTATAGTTGCCCATAAATTGAAATGTGGAATACAGATACGAAATCTGGACAGGGAAATAGCTTATCAGAACCTAATAAGAGCTCAATTCAGTGATAGCCTCAAATGTTTTCTGACAAATGCTCGAATTGAAACACCCAAAAGTGATTGGAAAAGCTGGTGAAAAAACAAGCATCAGAAAATTCTCTGTCAAGTCCCTTTGCAGTCAATTGTTCCCTCCATAACTTGCTAGCTTTCACAAGTCCAGGAAAGCTCCCCAGTACAAAGTCAGTTTTCTTGTTGAGAGCAGAGAGCAATATTCTCATTTTACGTCCTTTCTTATGGAGTACATTGTTATAATAATTTAATTTGTTTCAGTAATATTGGGTGGGTCCCCCCAAACTGCAGCTTTACTACCAACCAAAAATTTTCAAGTTGTAAAATAAGCCCCAAAAACCTTTGGGAAATTTTCCAATATGCTATATGCAGGGCAATATGGAAGGAAAGAGATTCAAAATCAAATCATGCTTTGGCCGTTGTAAAGATTAGACATTTAAGGAATCTTTGTCTTGATTCAGATCTAGTTTAGGGAATTTCAATGGGTTGATTATTGCAAGGATTGGTCCTCACTCATCTTTGCCACGTAGAATGATCTGAATCAGAAGGATGCCGAACTTTGTTTTTCTTGTTGCTCTGTATCCATAGTTGTCAAGGAGTCCAGGCAGGCTATGGATGGTCAGGTGGTGAGGCGCCTTATGTGTACTTAGAAAGAAGATCGCCTTGATCCTTTGGGCGACACCTAGGCGCTCCCTTGGGCGCCTTGGACTCCCTAAAGGCCTGGGCGGTCGCCTTTTGTGTAAATATGTGTAGATAAATTAAATTTTGTAGTATATTTGTTATTTGTATTTTTAAATATTTGATTCTAAAACTAATATAATCAATTGGCTTTTGTGTACAATAATATCTTGCACATGATACATAGAATCATCAAAGTCAAAAGCAAATAGAAGAATTGCCTCGAAAGTCTACAACCGTTTGAAAAAAACAAGAAGTAAAAACCAGAGAGAAAAACTGCTGCTCGACTCTTTGTCTTCTTGGAGTATTCCATTGTGATCTGGGGCTCACGCCTGAAGCTTATAATATCTGTTCCGGCGTTCAGGCCTCCAGTTCCGGCATCAGGTATGTATGTTTTTTTTTTCCTGTTATTCTTCTTCTTCCTCTTTGCTATGGTTACTGTGATGCCTTTTTTTTTTTTTTTTTGTCTTCTTCCTCACTGCTACGGTTATTGCGATGCCTTTTTTTTTTCATTCTCCTTCTCCTCCTTTGCAACTACAATGCCAAAATTTTATTCTATTTTTTGGTCGTTCTTCTCTGCTACGGCCTGCACGTCTGTTTTTTTTTTGTTTTTTTTTGCCGTTTTTCTCCTCCATCTTCTTCTTCTTCCTCCTCATCCCCTTCTCTGCTGCTACATTTTACCACAACTTTCTTTTCTTTCCTTTTTTTTTTTTTTTGTCATTCTCCTCCTCTGCGACTGCAACACCAATTTTTTTTTTTTGGCCGTTCTTCTCTGCTATGGTCTGCGCCTCTTTTTTTTTTGTCACTCTTCCCCTCCTCCCCTTCTTTGCCATGGTTTTCTTTTTTTTGTGTTGTTCTCTTCCTCCCCTTCTCTACTACATTTTTACCTCAACCTTCTTCTTTTTTTTTGGTTCTTCTCTGCTACGGTTTGCACCTCTTTTTTTCTTTTTTTTTTTGGGTATCATTTTTCTCCTCCTCCCTTCTCTGCTACAGTTTTAACGCAATTTCTTTTTCTTTTCTTTTTTTCTTTTTTTTGTCGTTCTTCTCCTCCTTCTCTACTACTGTAAGTCTGTGTCTTTTTTTCTTTTTTTTCTTACTCTTTTACATATACATATTGATTTCTTTTCTCTTTCTTTTTTTTTTTTTTTTTTTCAAATTCTTCCTCTTCCCCTTCTTCTTTTTCTTCCTCCCCTAGTCTCCTTCTCTGCTACAGTAATACCCAGACTGCATTCTGCAAGTATGATTTATTTTTTTTCATTTTTTTTCTTATTCTTTCTAGTTTCTACCAAAAGTCTTCTAGGGAGATGCATTTTTCGTTTTTCTATTATAAATATGCTTCTTTAGTTCTTTACAATGAATACATTGATTACATTCTATACTTTATTCATTATTTGTTTATTTTCTCATATTAAGTTGTGCCTAAAAATGTTGATTCTTGATGTAGCATACTACATACAATATATGAACATAAATATAGCATTGATATTTTAAGCAAAAAAAAAAAAAAAATACACTAGGAATGCCATGCCTAGGCCAGCCTCCAAAGCCTTGAGTTGCCTTGACTATGTCTGTACCTACTCTTTTTCTTCTTTTAGTTACACGAATCTATCTCTCTCCTTTTTATAAGACAAAGAAATTTCATTAAAATGAAATTGATCCTTAACATAAGCACAAAATGTATTATAAGATTGTCCTTCTCATCAAAAACCAAGGACCTAGCTAATGATGATAACATCACAACTCAATCAATGTGATACTTATTAGGGTAACGTTTAGAAAAAAACCTCTTATTAAAAAAAAAGTGGGAGGTGGGGGAGGAGCGAAAAAGCCATAACCACCCTTCTTTCAAGTAGCAAGCACAAGACATGGGGAGAAATTATGAAAAAAATAAAAGGAACAAAGAAATATCATCCACCTCAAGATAATCTTCTGTGCACCAAAGCAGAGATCATGTGCCTTTGATTCATTTACCTATTGAACAGAAATATTAGAACAATAAATATAACTGATGGGTATAAACACATGGTGAGCAAACTTTCATTCGTTTTAAATTATATTGTATTCACTATATAAAAAAGTGCAAATAGAACAGCCCTTTATACCTTTAATATTGATGATATAGATCCATAAAAATCACTCTTCTTAACGTCCTCCACAAGCAATTCCTCAGTAACAAGATAGCGCAATACTCGCGAGGCATCTCCCTTGGGTAAATGTTTACCGGCTCCATGAAGGCTCAAAGTATTATGTCTATACTTCTTAACCTAAATTTTACAAGAACCAATATCACAAAAAGGAGATTATCTTAAGGAAAATAAATAACTCAATAAATAGACACAAACTTATAGCAATAACACACATTCTGGCTCAAGGAACCCCTGTAGATTTCCAGTATATGAGCTGATGAATTCTGCTGACCTGTTGACTTCACCAATTCAACCTAAGCATAATGCAGCACAGAAATAAATAGAACAGATCAAATTAATGATAGGATGTTAAATAAAACCAAAAAAAAAACAGTTCAAAAACATCTCATATAAGTGGAAAAAAATGAAATCATGCAACACAAAAGGTAAGAAAATTATTCAAACCAAGTGCCTTGCTATGTCAGTGACATCCTTCTCAATACAACTTAAAGCCTTCGAACAATTATCACAAGTCTTTCCACAGTTTGCAGGATCAAATTTCTCTCCAAAATGAACAAGTTGTAGGAAGCGTCGACAATCAACATCATTTTCACAATAACTGACCTGTAAGTTTAAAGTCTTGTCAAACATTTTAAACAAACAACAGGCAAAATAATAAAAAGGACAGCCGAAAATAAGTACCATACGCAGAAGATTATCAATATTTGTTTCTAGTATCCTTCCTGAATTCGCCACAGAGGTATGCCTTGATCCCGATGCCAAGGGACTTTGCTCTATGACTCCTTGGCTAACCATATGCTTGATCCGAATCTGTACAAAATCAGACAAAAATTGAGGGAGACTAGTTTTGTCATGTTAACCACAAACCAAATACAAATGGACTCTGGAATTGAATTTATAGAGAAAACTAGTTATGACTCTGCATAGCTTACATAGTCACTATAGCTGTAGTACAACACACAAGAAGAACGCTGACCATCTCTACCAGCACGACCACACTCCTATAAAATAGTGAAGAAAAATCTTATTTGGTCTACTTTTAAGCATACTCATCACTCTATCTCACCTTCAAAATTTTAAGTCAATAAATTCGAGGAAAACTAGTAATTTCCACAAGTTTACCTGATGGTAGCCCTCAATAGATTTTGGAAGGGAATGATGGATGACAAACCGGACATCGGGTTTGTTAATACCTGAAAACCCTAGTTTAGTACAGAGAACGTGTGGAAAAGAATTATAGCCAGAAACAGAAAATGTGGTGGTGAATGATACCCATCCCAAAAGCAACTGTAGCACAAATTATATTAATCTCATCTTTGCTCCACTGTTTTTGAACAAAAGCTCTCTGTTTAGGATCTAGGCTACCATGGTAAAATGCTGCTTTGTGACCACATTCCTGAGCAAAATAAAAACCTTTTTAGTGTAAAACCAAGGAGTGGAAATATGAGGTAAACAGGGAATAAGTATACAATTATACTTAATACAATAATAATGACTTAAATTCAAAGAATTCATAACAATCTGTACACATAACAGTAGAGAAGTTATTGCCTCTGAAAAACCATTGAAATGGAATTCAACGAAAGAGTTGAGAGAAATAAGGGGATTACATTCTAACACTTGATAGCCAAAAAATGGCAATTTACCTCCATGTGGTTAAAAAATTTGCAAAATAACAGATATAATGTGAGTTCAAGTGTTATAGAGCGAGTACAAGTGTGTTATGTGATAATTTGTTGAATCATTACTGACAAATTGTGAATTTTCCTTGCTTACTTAGGGTTTTTGATGCGGGATCCGGGTTGAGAAAACCCTAATTAGATCTGCTAGTAGGCCCACCCAAAACAATAAGAAAGGTTGATTCAACAAACAGTGGCAGAACTGTAAATAAGCTCAAAACTCAACCAGTAATGGCAGTTTTGTAATAAATCAGGAGTTATTATACTTTTGGTATCCAAACAGATCCTTAGGACAAAACAGGTATTCTAATTAAATATATAAGGGCAGTGTGGGAATTAAAAGAAAAGAAGGTTAACTTTAGAAATAAGAGGAAAAGAAGGGGTAAAATAGAAAAGGAGAATAAACACACTGTTGTCTTCAACCTCAGAAACGTGCAGCCCAAAATCCAGCGACACTCAATCTGGTTTCAAGTGAGAGATCTCTCCCATATGAACTCCGAATGACTTGAGATTTCAGAAGTAGAATTGTTTTCGGCTACTCTCTGGAATGAAGGTGGTATTTAACCCAGAAAATCAATAAATAGGAGCAATAAACTTGCTGCAACTGGTTCTGGCGGTAGAATATAAAACCAGATGTGATTTCAACCTTAAGCTCTTGATGAGAGTAGGTCTTGGGGATTGGGAATCAACGGGTAGGGATGCCCTAGGGTTTGAAGGATACCCACCAGATTTGTAGAGGTGAGGACAGAATATGAAGGAGATCGACAGATTGCAAGTGCTGCCTTAGTGCCGCCCAAAACAGGGGACAGGTTTAAGAAGAAGGAAGGAGAAGAAGTTGGGAAGGAAGAAGGGAGGAACAGGCCAAGGAAAGGGCCTACAATTTCTGCCCGCAGACTCACTACCAAAATTCAATTTTTCCTTTCATTCAAATCTTTTAATCTATAAATAAAAACCTAATACATGTTCTATTTAAAAGTAAAACTTTCCTAAACTAATTGACATAAGTTTAGAAACTACATATTGTATCTATGGAATGAAATTCTTACTCAAAACAGAAATAATAGATAATGAAATCTAATATTGAAACTTCCTAAATCTGATAGTGAAACTTCCTATTATAACTAATCATCTACCAACCCTTTCCAGACCAAAAGGTTGGTTTGGGTTTGAGCCGGTTCAGGTTGGGCTTGGGTAGCCAAATTGGCTCGTGTCGATCCATCCATGACACTGCTACTGCATCAGTTTTGTGCATAAGGACTAATATTGAGAGTTCCATAGCACACAATATTGCAGGAAAAACATGCCCCATTCCTTATGCTGATTTCAGTTCTAGGAATATTTCTACTTTTTTCCCTTCCTTTTCCCCCTTTAATTCTCCTTATTTTCTCCATTTTTGAACTAAAAACTGGTCTGGAAACCTAAACACATAAGACGATTTGCTTTCGACATCTCTGGGAGCCTTGACATCTACTTGAGGCCATGCCTTGACAACTATAATTACGCCACTAAAACCCAGCCAGATTAACGGGGGGATTCAGTTTTCTGACGATTCCATCATCCTGGATTTTTTGGGTTTGATCTACAGGTTGGATATCCATGTTTTCATACAATCATACTACAGTCACAGACTTTAGAACAGGGGAAGAAAAGCAAAAAAAAAAAAGAAACAAATTCTCTACATGTTAGTGGGTTACCGGAGGATACGATTCCATTGAATTAGGTAGGAGTACCTCTCGCTCCCGCCCCCCTCTCCCCGACCCCCCCCCAAAAAAAAGGAGCTTACTTATAAATAGTAAGGCAGGTTAGCATGCATTTTTAAGATAAGTCAAATTAGATTTTGATTCACAAGATCTACTAGATGTCAACATCATACTCCCACATGTTAATTGAAATAAGAGAAAACCATACTAATCTCATTAAATAAATAAAAAGGAAAATTTTCACATGAAAGAAAAAACCTGTAACTTTTCAGCAACTTTCTCACAATCCATTCTCGAAAGACAATAAATGATACCACATTCATCAAAATGGTTTTCTTTAATGAATTTGTCGATGTCATCCAGACACTTTTTTGTCTTGGGAATTATGGAGTACCTGCATTTTTTTGGGGGGGGGGGGGGGGGGAATAAAGCAGTATCTTAGGTATTCCTTATAAATTATAATGAATGATGAAGCCAAAGTAAAGCCCATTTCATACCTACCACAATTTCATTATAATGAATGATGAAACCAAAGTTAAACCCATTTCATACTTACCACAAATTCTGGCGATTGAAACTTTGTCTAAATACAATGCAATTAACAAGACCCAGAGCTTGCACAACATCTTCTTTTACACTTGCTGTTGCAGTAGCTGTTAAAGCCAACACAGGAGTATTTGGGAACCTCTTTTTCAAGATGCCAAGACTCTGAATAAAACAAGATTTAGAAGTCAACCGTCATATAAAATGATAGAGATGATTCAGAAAGAGGCCATGCGCACACAGGGGGAGGGGGGTGGTTTAGGGTTAACAGAAAAAAGGATAGGAACTCTATAACCTGATAATCCGGTCTAAAATCATGCCCCCATTGGCTAACACAATGAGCTTCATCAATAACAATCCTAGCAAGTGATTCACGAGCATGTAAACTCTCTAAGTGTCTCAAAAGAATATCGCTTCTGCATTAAAAGATATAATACTTATTTCCCGATGAAGAAAAATCAATTTATAACTTTCTTCACCACATAAAATGAAATTCAAAAGATTTTAGGGAATCAATGTGCAAGAACTATTACATGTTTTTAACCACAAAGTACATATCTGCACAGCTGATTTTATGGTGACCACCAAGGAAACTAAATTGATTTATATTTGATATATTCGCCATATGATAGAAAGGGGAGGCCTTGGCCCAATTGTAAGGTTACTCCATTGTGACCTGGTGGTCATGGGTTCAAATCTAGAAACAGCCTATCCACGAAGGGGGGGTAAGGCTGCATACAATAGCCCCTCCCCAGACCCCGCAATGGCAGGAGCCTCGCGGTGTGAACTTTGTTGCAGTGAGATGGAGTCTCAAGATCATTTGTTCTTCCATTGTGCTTTTCTAGGGAGTTGTGGCTATCTTTCTCGGCCCTCTTTGGAATAACAAGGAGTGTCCCCTCTTCACCTCAGGACGGAGAGCAATGGTCCAAAGGTGCAATAGGTGGTAGCCTTACAAAGATTTAGCAAATGGGCTCTTTGTTTATTCTAATCCATATTTGGCTAGAGCGTAACCAAAGACGTTTTGAGGGAAACATAAAGGGTGTTTATCATCGTATGGCTGTCATTCAGACAGACATCATGGAAGGATTTGTGGGAATGAATTGTAAGGTACACTCGTGACTCGACCACAAACTTGGTGATTTCTCGGACTTTGAGGTTGCAGATTTCCCAACCCCGTCCTCTGTGTATTACTGAAGTGTTATGGTGGCCGCCTGATGTCGGATGACTAAATACAAATGGTTGCGCCATTGGGAATCCAAGGAACGGTGGTCGTGGCGGTATCTTTAGATCTCATGATGGTAGTGTTGTGGAGA